>VCAZ01000042.1:609732-629732 GCA_005784505.1 Bagarius yarrelli | reverse complement strand
TTAACTAATATTTAACTTAGTTTTTAAACTCAAGAATGCTGAAACTATTTTTTTTTTTTACTTTTAGTATTTTCACTTACTTTTTACTAATACAATGTATAGTTCCAAAGTACTAAAGTGAGAAAGTGCTAAAAAAATAAATAGCTAGTAAAAATGTTTTTTTTAATACTTTATTTAAACCTTATTTAATTTTACAATCTAAAATTAAACTAAATGATTTGCATGTTCTTAATGTAAATTATATATTTAGAATCCCTAAGTTTTTACTCGATTCGTAAACACAAACAATTATATAAACACACAGTTGCTTCGTTGTCATTTTTGGTCAGCATTGAAGCCTGTTTTTGGCATTAACGGAACCGGGGTTCGCCTGGACTTGACTGCACGCTAAAGAACCCAACCACTTTTAATTGGCAGGTGCGAAAACGTCATTAAAAAAAAGGCTTTAGCACTCGGCATCACGTCTGCTGTTTCATAATCAGTGAACTTTTAAGCTTTACCACCCGACTTCTGCCTTTGCTCATCTAAAAAAGGAATTTGCAATACTTGACTTATCTGATGTGGCCTTTTTGTTGTAGATATATTCATGTGCTTGTGAAGTCACTGCTGTCTGCATGCTCGGTCTTGTTACCACTGAAAAGGTCTCTCTGCACTTGCCAGGTAGTTCAGGCGCTTCCCTGGGCTCGGTGTTACAACAGTTTTTGAAGTAATTCACGTTTTCCGTGGTTATGTTGTTGGACTGGGTTGTCAAATCACAGGGTTGCCAAGTTGTCACTTTTGGATCCCTTGAGCAAGATCTTTAACTTTCAACTGCCCGCTTGTGTAGATAGGATAAATATGCCATACACTAGAGATGGTGTTGGATTGCTGTTAGAAAGATTGTTGGTTTAAACCCCAGAACCAGCGAGCTGTCACTGCTGGGCCCTTGAGCAAGGCTATTAACCCCTTAACTGCTCAATCGGATTAAAAAAACCAAGTCAATGTTAGTTACTTTGGATAAAGGCATCTACCAAACGGCAGAAATGTAAATAAATAGAATGTAAATGTTTATATTTTTAATGTGGTGATAATAATGTGTCATAGCATTTTATGAAGCTGTCTCGAAACTCTGAGACAAGCAGTATTCAGAGACGAGAGTCATTCCAGAGCCATTTTATAATGAATTTTGCTGCAGTTTCTTGCAGTTTTATTTTTTTTTTTTATAGAAAACTTTGGCTTTTTTTTACAGAGAACTGTGGCAATGTTACAAATCTGTGGAAAAATGCCTCAATGCTTGTAAACTCAAAAATTCGGGCAATCCTGAAGGAACACTGATGTACAGAGACAACAAAATAACAAGGGAATATTTGCAGATGAATTAAGATACAGTGGCTAGACTAGTTTTTTTCCTTCTTGGTTAACAGTAAAGTGCATTTTTTTTTCTCCACTACATACATTTGCACTTCTTTCTTTACATTTTAGTCCGTGTGACCGCTCATGCTTTGTCTCTCAATGTCGCTACATCATGCTATCTGTTACTCTTCCCTCCCTCTGTCTCTCTGTCTCTCTGTCAGCTGCACTGGCCCCCAGGTGCTAAGGCATGTTGCCACACACTGGAAGCTTGGCATAAATCAGTGTTGCGCTTTTAATTCCTTTCTCTGGCTCTGTATAATCTCCACCTAGCGTAAATGACACCATGCTAGCACGCGTGGGAGCCGCACACACCGGGACCAGATGTGGTCATGAGGGCAAGGACAGATATATGTATATCTGTATGTGTGTGTGTGTGTGTGTGTGTGTGTGAATTTCATGTTGTCTGCACTCTTACATAAAGCATTATCTTTTCACACCAGAGGATTGAGATGCCGCACACACTGACCTGCACATAACCTCGGCTTTTTGTTCTCACGCAACAGCTCTGTGGCTCTGAGGAACTTCTCCACCTTTATGTTACCCCTGCTCTGCTTTTAGCTGAAGGCTACACGTTTAGAATGTAGGCTGCTTTGCTCATAGACATGGATAAAGGGTTGTATTGTAAGTTTTCCGAATTTCCGAATTTTTGGTGACAAAAAGCAGCTAGGATTTGAATAAATCATAGCTTTTCCTAGTAATAAATAATTTCTTCCTAAGACTAAACTATTGCTATTTTTTTCTACTAAAACAAATTTTTGTACTTTTTTTCAGAAACATTTTGCTACTAAAACCACTTTCAGTCCTGAAGTACTAAAACTTTGATAGGAAAATACTAAATTTACATTTGCTAAAACTTTTGAATAGCGATTATTTTTTTGGATAAATAAGTGTTTTGCAACACTTTTTTTTTTTTTTTTTTAACCAAAAAGCAGAAGCTTTTAGTAGAAGCTTTGCATTGTAAATTTGTATAACGCTTTAATTTATTTCCATTTTTTGTTTTTGGAAACAACTTTTTCCCCCCACTAATGCTAATGTTATTACCTATATTTTAAAAAATATTTCACCGCAACTTTTTATCCCTTTAATACTACTTTTATTACTTAATCTTTTAATAATGTTCCACTGTTTAAAAAAAAAAAAAAAAAAACCCTAAAACTACCAAATACTAAAACTTTAGTAACAAAATTTTAAAAATAATTTCCTACTAAAACTACTTTTATATCAACTATTTTATAGGATTTATAGCGCTAGAAACAAAACCTAAGTATTCTTTTATTTCCACTTCATTTGGTTGAAATCAGCATCACTCTTTATCTGACAAAGATTCCTGTCAGTAGCGCATGTTCACACCTGCGTCTGGCTCTGAACATTATTTTAGACAGTTTTAGCAAATTGGATACCTGTCATCGGGCCTGACATCCTGTTCTAACTCGGATATCCAAACAGCTCCCACACGGCCCGCTTGATCAGATTTTGGCATTCAGATGCCGGGTGGAGTTTAAGTAAAACACCAACTCTGAACATGAACTGGAGTCTGATATTCTTGCGCAGTATTAAATTTAGTAACACTGTCTGACAGTTTCTTGTAACCAAAATATGTCCTACTGTAATTTCTGTTCTGGGCTGGAAATGATTAAAAACTGATCAATAAATCAGTCTGACACTATCGGTTAATTGAAATGTTTTGGTCTTAATCTTAAATGTTTTTATTTTTTATAGGAATAAACGTATCTACTATACTGTACTATAATATATAAGCAGAAGTGTATTTTAATCAGCTTCTTCTGTAAAGTATCAACATGTTTTTCTTTATCGACTAGTGCATCAGTTTCACAGGAAAAAAAATGTAATTATTACAAACAAATTAAAAGCCTACAATTAAATACTATTGATTTTTCTTTAGAACATTTTACTAGGAAGACCCTGAGAAAATTTCAGCTTAATATTTGCCATTATTTTATGTATTATTGACCATTTATTAGTTATACATTTTAGCATTATCAAAATATGATTTAGAAAAGGAGCCTTTTTTTTGCAGTTAGAAATTCTTTTCTACGCATATCCCAGCTTGGTAAATTTGGGTCAAAGCACAGACTCAGCAATAATGTGGAGACGGATGGGGTTAAGGGCCATGCATAAGGGCCCAGCAAGGCAGCTTTGTGGTGCTTGAGCTTGAATCTTAATCATATGACTAACAAAACAAGTTAACCAGTTACCACTACTGTTAAAATGTATTAGTCCTATGGCAAGTGAAAGGTCAGTGGTGAAAGTGTTATTGGTAGTCAGTACCACCAATGCCAGGCAACCCTGAGCTGCTCAGTTGTACAAATGAGCTGAATGTAAGTCGCTTTGGATTAAAGGCGTCCGCTAGTTTAGAAAAGAAGCTTTTATTGTCATTTATATGTCCACCGGTTTCAGTTCCAGGGAAAATGAGACAAGGTTCCTCCAGAGCTCTGGTGCTACACACACAACACCAGTTACACAAAGCTAACAGTTAAATTTAAGTTTATTTCTATAGCACTTTCAACGATGGACACTGTCTCAAAGCAGCTTTGCAGAAATACACAATGTAAATAAATAAAAAAAAACAGTTTTTAGATCAAATTCAACTGTAGAAAAGCAAAAAACATCCAGAGATGATGTTAAGAGGGACCGGAATCAAGGAGGAACCCATACTCATCTGTGAGACAGCAGTGAGTGTTTCATTATATATAATTTTCTGTCTACATAGAGTATGTCTACATCTAAACATAAGTGTGTCCTGAAACACTGAGGAACATTACCATAGTTACATAAATGTTGTTTTAAAAAAAATAAACATTAAAAAATAAAATAAAATAATTTAAAAAAATATATGTTTTTGTATTAGCTCTGAACTTACCCCCGCTGAAAATCTTTATATTGAGCAGGAAAGCGTGCCTATTAACTAAGTCTTTTGTAAAAAGTAAAGCCGGCACAGCAGCAAAGAAAGGACCAGTGCCGTGTCAATGCCCAAGATTTTGGACTGGGGTGATCACCTGTGATGATAAGGTGCCCTAAAACACTGGTCGGACCAACGGCTTCTTAATGCCTCTGATTTTCAACTAGGGTGATCACCTGTGATGATCACACACGAAAACTCCTGTCCCAAAAACACTGGTCGGACCAACGCCGGGTTAATGTCCCTGATGTTGGACTGGGTTGATCACCTCTGATGATCAGGTGTCCTGAAACACTGGTGGGACTAATGGCGTCTCAATGTCCCGATTTTGGACTGGGGTGATTACCTGTGATGATCAGGTGTCCTGAAACACTGGTGGAACCAATGCCGGGTTAATGTCCCTGATTTTGGTTTATTTTTTTTATATCGAAATAGTAGGCTTTATTTGTCTGGTGGGGGGTTACACACTCCTTGATAAGTACCCACATATAGCGGTAGAGTTTTTATTGGTTGTCCAGCTGCCTTTAATTAACTCTAATAAACAATGATAATTGTCATGGCATATTACAAACACTAACGTTTAAATATTTAACCTGTGACTATACGTTTTTCCTCTGGTCTTGGCGAGTTGTCATTACGAGTCAGTGTATCCTTCAGGCGGCCATTTTGTGAGGCCTTGTTCCGGCCCTCTAAACTCCCCAGGAAAGCCGTCATCTCAGTGGCGGGCTGTAAAAAATCTGGGGGGTCTGCCTGAGCTAGCAGCAGCATGAAGTCAGCCTGGACTGCTTCTCCATACCGGCTTTGGTGCAAGAATTTAAGCTACGAGGGACGTTTGTGTAGTGCACAGGGACAATACACAGATGCAACAGTGCTCCTTTCATGTCACTTCTTAGTTTTCCCCCCTTCCTCTCTGCTGCCTTTATTTTTGGGGCCTCGTACGCTACCTCAAAGAGACCAATTAAGAGTGGAAACGAAAGGAAAATGAAAGGCCATGTGCAGAGTAAAGACAAGTTCTGCAGTCTAATTATACCGTATCCAACCCAAGCTGGAAAAAAGACGGTGCCAGCCAAATGTTGCTGTAAAACTCTACCACACAAAAACCAGTGCGTCGTTTTAACACCAACACGGCCTCCCAGATTTGCACAGATTCGCATCATTATATTTTATTTGCACACTTTAGTGGCAGCGGATTTCCTGCAATGCTTTAGTGTCTCACTCTCTGTTCTCTCCCACTCTGTCTCTTTCTCAGACATCCCAGTATGATCATCAAGACAGGGCTTCTGGACGCCCACCTGTACTGCTTTAAAAGATCCGTGGTTGACTTTTTAGTCGACAACAAGTAAGTCTGGGGAATTTCCCACTGAATTATGACCTTTTCACGCCTCTTTTGGCTTGTTTACTCGTCTCCTGATGATTATTACGAAGTAAAGACGATGGAACGCGTGACAAACTCTGCTATATCATTAAACACAATTCCGCAGAACTATCAAATTAACATTCATTCATTTTCTGCTTTGTATTAGCTGTGTGTTTGCGTGTGTGAGTGTGTGTGCGTGTGTGTGTGTTAGCTGTCCGACTGGTTAAAGGTTCCTGTCTAGCACATTTTACTACACACCACCTGAAAGCTTTATGGTCGTTTGGGATCAGAGAAACTGAAACGTGTTGAATTTTAGTACAAGGAGTACAGTGTGGTTTAAAAGCATAAAGAAACAATCAGTCGTCTCTTAGTACGTCCTTCCTCGCCCTCGGTCCTTCGTTTATGAACCACTCTGCCAGCTGTAGACTGTAGTTCACCCCTGATAAAAATATCATTAAAAATAATCTGCCTTGATAAACTTTTCCGCTTCCTCCCGCTTCCTCTATTCTCTCATCAAACTAGGCTGACTTTCTGTAGCCTGCCTTTTCCTGTGCTTTTTGGCTTTGTTTGGTACTTTTCCCTCCCTCTCTCTCTTTATTCCTCTCTCTCTCTCTCTGTCCCTCCATTTCTCCCCGTTTCTTTCACTCTTGAGGCTGCCGAGCCAGCCGCAGAGTAGCGAAGGAGAAAAATGGACAGAGTAACTGTTGTTTCTCTCTCCTATTCAGATGGAAATGCTAATCTTGCCCAAAAAAAAAGGGAACTAAAGCAATGAGGGTGAGAGTGGGGAGCCTGAAGAAGAGACGATGGTTAGAGACCCACTAAAACTTGGCCTCCGGGCTTGCAGAGTGCTTTTTTGCAAACCACACTCCATCCTGATCCCTTTAAACCTGAAAGATGCCCATGAACTAGAATCCACACTGTGCTGACATAGTCGTCCTTTTCTGCCCCTTGTTGTGCTTTTGTTTGAACTTTTCTAAGAATGAAGAAAAGATTCCTCAAATAGTCGTCCTCTATTCAGACCCGAAGCAGCGCATTGATATGATGAATGCGCATGCAGGATATAGATCTAAGACTATTATCATTCGATTTGTTTTATATCTGTAGTAAATTGCAAATGCTGTGTCCTCAATTCCGAATTCTATGATGAATTTGTTCGACCCCAGATCCATCACTTCACTGCGGGGGGAGCTGGTGCCGTATCTGGTGCGCAAGCAGTTCACCAAAGACTTAAACATCCAGACGATTGGCAATCAGGCAGAACAAAATCAGAAGAAAGAGGCAAACACTTCTCTAGGTAAATTACAATCACTTGACACTTTGGAAAATTTTTATTCAGTAAATAAAAAAAAGGGTTAAACTGTAAGATAAAAAAATAAAGCCAGGACTACTCGAGTCCATCACCACAGGGGTTCTGGTTATTTTAATCTTTTCGGTGTCTGTCATCCAACACATCCAATCTATAGTCAAGGTAAAAGGGTACAAAACTATTTCGAAAACATTAGGACTCTGTAAAAACTTGTTCTAATGAACATTTTTATTACCAAGGATAAAAGTGTTCACAAGAACAAGACACATCTTTCAATTTGATAAAATAAGATGATGAGTTCTTATTGGATGCTGCCGGGATACTTAAAGCCCCTTTAATAAAAGCTGCAGGAAAATTTGCCATGTACTAGTTGCTTCCTTAAAATCTTAATGCTCAAGATTAACCTAAAGTTGTCCAAAATTACCCTTAAATGTTTCAAGGTTGAACTTTTTCAAAAGTTATGTTGCTAAAAGCAAAAGCCTTGAATATTTGAATCCTAAATGCGTCTGTGGCGTCTATGTAGGGAAACTACATAAGGGGTTAAACTACCAGCTTTTACGTTTTATATTATAACGTAATTTCATAATTTTTTTATTATAACAAATATAAATTATGTTATAATAAAAATGCTGCTTGAAAGTTAACCAACTACAGAGTTTAGTTAATTCACTGAACAATAATAATGGTCAAGTCCTTCGTCCTTCCTCGGGAGGTCAGACCGTCTTCGGGACACCGGATAAAAACACTGGAGCAAACTCTGGGAAATCACACAACATGGAAGTGAAGCATGGTGTTGGCAGCATTATAGTATGGGATGATTTACTTTAGTTTTAACAACCATAAGTACATATTCAAATAAACAAATGGCTTCAGAAGATGATCAAATTAATTAAAATTGGCATGTCCCTAAGGCCAGATCTAGATCAAAGATTTTGGCATGTCCCTCTGCACACAAGACCCTTTTGCACTTTAATGGATCGGTAGCATTTTTGTCAGCTAGAGGGTGAAAAAGGAGTTCAGTTTTAATGAAAGCCACTGTTTAAGTGAAATAAGTTATTTACATAAATGAGGCAATGATTTGGTTTGGGCAATGAATATCCTGTCTTTTCAAATGTATTTTTCCACACCCTAGAATTACGTCATGTGTTAATGTTAGAGATGACCTTTTAAAAAAATGCACACACACTGCTGTTTCACAGAGATCTTAAGCTCCAAAGACGAGGGGCTTCTAGAGCTTGCCCGAGATCGCTCCTGTTGGAACGATCATCGCGGCGACATGAGCGAGGCATACCACGGCGGAAAGCTTCGCTGCTACGTGCACGTCATGGAGGATGGCGTATGTTACCGCGTCAACACGCTGGCTGCGTACGTGGAGGCTAATCGCGTGGTCAGTGTTAAATGACATTGTTTAGACATGACGTGATTACATCATTACCTAGAATTTACATATAAGTTAGTTACTATAACCAGTCATAAGCTCTAATAAAAACACTATTTTAGTTCTTCTACAGATAATAAGCTGATTAATACCAGGATCTAAGAGTTGGAATGTTTGGCTGTGTTTGACTAATTAACTATCTGATTAAATGAAAACAGGAACACTGATTGTTTTAGGATAGAAAAAAAAACGCTGATATGTTTGTTGCGATATTTGATGGATTCCTCAGGCTTCCAAACTGTTTGACGAGCCTCCAGTTCACCCGTCTGCTGTGGTATCTGAGAGAAGTCTCGTAAGTACTTTAGTTTCACTCTTTATCTCGATTGTGGATTCAGATATTTGTTGTTTAGATGGGTGGTTGTTGCAAGAGTTAACACGCATGATATTTTTTCAAGGTCGGGGGTGACAGCATCATCGGCGCGTCGAGCCAAATAGCGGACAAAACCTCCATCAAACGCTCGACCATCGGTGCGTCCACCACCATCAAGGAGAAAGTCAAGATAACGAATTCGATCATCATGAGCAACGTCACTATCGAAGAAGGGTACGTGCCTCGCCATGTTTTGGTATCTGCAAAAAACAAGATCATCGAAATCTTATCCAGAGCAACTCGCAGTCTTCCTTAAAGGTAGTTCAAATGTAGGCCTTGCTCAAAGTCCCAGCAGGGGCAGCTTGATGGTGCTGGAAATTAAACCCCTTTGATCAACAGTCTTAACACATTAACCACTGTGCTGCTACTTGCCCACAGTCTTACCGCTGGTCAAAAGGTGATTAATTGGTGGGAAGTGGTGGCTTAGTGGTTAAGGTGTTGGACTGCTACCAGAAAGACGAGGTTCAATTCCAACACCAAGCCACCACTGTGGGCCCCTGTGCAAGGCCCTTAACCCCCAATCGCTCAGTTGTATAAAATAGATAAATGTAAGGCGCTCTGGATAAGAACATCTGCCAAATGCTGTAAATGTAAATTAATTTTTTGTTCTAAATCAAAGCATTTTTTATTCAATTATTTAATATTATTTAATTCTTTTTTATAGTTATACAAATCAGGGTGGCCGCAAGTCCTTAAAATGTCTTCCTAAATAGTTTGGTAATATCATTAGATAGACAGAAGACTTATTTTTTCCTTTGCTGTAGTTATTGCGTCATCAAAGAGAATTAAGGTACAAGGTCAAAAACTGGTAGCTGCAATGGGTAAATGCAATTTCATTTAAAAATTAGCTTAAGAATGACGAATACTCATGGTGGTGCCAGAAAATCTTAATTTTTCCTAATCGCACATTTGGTGGTCTTATATTTCATATGAATTGGTGTAAATGTAGCATTTTTAGTCGTTCCTCCTAAAGGCATTGCGTCGCTCAGCTGTAAGTACTGTGTCAAAGAAAACCTGATGCTGTATGACATTTATACCACATTCACTGTAGGATTAAGCGTTCACCTTACATACGCAAACCGTTTCTGTTTTTCTCTACCAAAACGAATCTGACACTGGTAAGTTAAGACAGAGGACAGGACATGCAGCATGATCAGACTGTCCTACTCTAAATCTCGAGAAGGTGGGAGGGTTGGTGGAGGCTTCATCTGCTGCCTTTTTATTGTTTGAGAAAAAACAGAAACTTCTCTTGTCAAACTGTTGAAGGTGCTCGCTGACCCTGAACAGGCCACCGATGCTACAAGCACACACACACACACACACACACACAAAACGTGATGAATATCGATGTAATGATTGCCAGAGAGACAAGTGCATCGGCGTGCAGGTTACCAGACAAAACCCCCCGACATGACGCAATCTTGCGAAACTTCATTCTCGGGAGACTTAAACAGATTGTAGCTTTCCCATCATGTTCATCTCGTGATGCGGTGAAAGCAGGTTAGATTAGAGCTGATTTGGAGAAACGCTGAGATTGCAGGACATTGCGACACATAGTAGAGAGCCTGCAAGCGTGAGAGAGGAAAACAAGTGCGTTTTGTCCGATTTTGAGGAAAGAACTTTTGAGAGTGTTTTTTTTGTTCCCAAGTGCATTTTTCCCCCCCCTCTATAAGCGGGCGAGGTCAGTGCCAACACGGGAACCCTCACATCCGAGTTGGAGCTCGTGTGAAAGCGATCGGTGAAATAAATGAGCGCGAGAGCAAGAAAGACGAACAGCAATCCTTCGGGATTGATAAAAAAAAAATGTAAGAGGGGATTAGCAATGTCAAAGAAGGCACTTGCATTTTTGGTCTCTTTGTTTGCATGGAGGAGTGGTTGTTTACAAAGCACTGGGGGTTTTCAGCTGGGGGGGGTATGGAGCAAGGGATGAGAGGGGTGGAGGGCAAAGGAAAAGGGAGGGGGGTCACCATGAGGAGGAACACAGTGTCAGTAATTAGTGGTATTTCAGCAGGGCTTCTTTGGTGGTCTCTCTGTTTAATTCTCCCAACCTTGTAATCTCTCATCGCTACCAAACCTCCCCTTTCCTCTTCCCCCCTCGCCCGTTTACTCTTTATTTATTTATCTGTACAACAGGGTTTTTTTTTGTTGTTTTTTGTTTTTTTTTAAATATCTATGATTTCTCAGTCATAGACGATTTAACTTAATTGTAACACACTGGTGCACGCTTCCATGTCATATCTTTCGATGTATTAGGAATGTCCACCACCCAAATAGTTCTGCTGTGGTTTCTTTTTAGTCAATTAACAGGGTCAAATTTTCCTAACACTAACACAGGGTAAGGTTTTAAACCAAAGTAACTTACAACAGCTTTACAATCAGACAGCACGCTAATCCCAGCTGGTGTCCTAAAGTATATAATGTATTCTATAATATTAATATCTACAAAACCTTCTATGTTCCAGAAGTCGAAATATCGTAAATCGGTATATCTGGCCTTTTGATGTAACCCATTGTAGCTTATAATAGTAGCTACAATGCTATGTGGCTGTAGATGCGTGTTTCAATATACGCTTTCTTTAGCCAAGCGAACTTTGGGAAATATTTATTAACATCGCTTGACGTGCAGTCGTAGCGTAACTCCGTAAAATCGTATATGGTAAGTAAAGGGTTTTCGGTCTATAAATGCGTGTATATAGGCTCTGGACATCGCAGTGGGTCGCCTCACACATCAGACGCCGTCTTTGTTTTTAATACACGTGCTAATGGGAGCGTATGGGGAATAAAAGAAACTGGCAGAAAACAGGGCCGGATCGGGTTTCCCCTGCAGGGGGAGGGCGGCAGCGTTCGGCTGCACAAAGGACAAGACCTCAGCTGTGCAATTAGTGCAGCGACATGAAAGTGGAAGACTGGTGTGTTTCTGAAGCATATTCCTGCACCGGAGAGCGCGAGAGAAGAAAGCCAGGCTTGGCTCGATCAAACATGCGAACTGTGCAAATAGAATTTTACGGTGCCAAAGCGAGCTTAGGAAAATATTATTCTTTGTGCGGTGTAAACAAGGAAGGGCTTAGAGCACAGCGTGTATGCGTGTGGCGTGTGCACACGTGTCGAGTAACACGCGTTTTTAAAGCACCGTCCAGTAAAACTGCTTCGAATGCATTTACAAATATCCAACCGCCTGCGGATGTGAGCTACAGATCACAAACCGAAGGATAAGTCAAATACAAACTGCTGGCCGTTGCAGTACAACCCTATTAAAGATGTGTGCAAAAGTTTTTAGCCCCTGTATTTCATTTATTTCATGATGATGCAGGTCAATTCTGCATCAAAACGTCAACATAGTTGAAACCAAAGCCAGGAAGTCAGGAGTCAGCCAGGACATGCACGACCTCCGAAGGCAGTTTGACATCTGGAACAGATGTGAAAATTAACTGGCTAAGACAGGGTGGGTCACACGGGGCCGAACGTTAACATGGAGAAGATCCAAAAAATCTGAATAATCCAGAAAAAAAGCAGAGGGCAGTTCTAAAGACTATAATCAAAGAACCGAGATGATATGGAGCCGAGTCGGGTTTAAGATAAAACACGCAAATGTCCTTTTTTCGCTAGTAATATCTTAACTCTTATCTGATTTTTTTTTCATCCTGATTAAATACATGCATGTATTCAATCATGTATGTATTGTATAAATATGCACGTGTATATTTTCTAACCGGAACCCTGGTTACACAGAGTTTCATGTCTGGTGAGCCTGCGGCTGTGCAGGCTAATCAATTTTTGTAATTAAGTTTAATGACACGACTACCGAGCTGATTTACATATGCGTAGCTAAACACTTAATCATGTACATACTATTTACAGCGACGATAAATGTGTACGAGTCAAGGAGTGGCTTCAGTGAGTGTGTGTGTGTGTGTGTGTGTGTTTGCATACGTGTACTCAACATGAAACTGATATAAAGATGTTTGAATATTTTGTCCTCAGGTGCAACATTCAAGGCAGTGTGATCTGTAACAACGCTACGATCGGACAAGGTGCTGACATCAAATACTGTCTGGTGGGAAGCGGCCAGCACATTGAGCCTGAGGGTAATCGCATGCATTGTTTTACACCAAATACACACACACGCACACAAACACAGTCAAGCCTTGGTGTTTATTTGCAGACCGTCACGCCTTCCTTTCTTTGTGCATGTGTGTGGTTCGTCTCTTAATCTGTTTCAATAGCGCATTAAAACTTAAGCTTGTGTGAACAATCGCGCTTTATTTTTTAATATTGTCCCCTCTGTGTTGGATCATACTGTGAGGTGTGTGTATATGTGTGTGTGTGGCTTCAGGCTGTTGTATTGCGGGTGGTCTGCACTCGTGCTCCAGCCTCTCCATCAATGACTGTGCCTAAGGCGGCCTTAAGATGTCCAGAGGCTTCCTGGCCTAATTGACTGAACAACAGGGTGTTGCTGCCTCAGCAACTCCCCCACCACCCCACCCCTCCCCCACCCTCACACATACCCAAACTGCAACATTTCTCCACCCCCCACCACACTTTCCTTTTCCCTAGTCACTTGTGAGCTGGACCCGATTAGTCAACCATAACCTCCTAAAAGACAGGGGCTTATTGAAGTGCTCCCAGAAATCCCAAATTACAACCTAGACCCATGTACTTCCCAAAGCATACACACACACACACACACACACACACACATATATATATACACTGCTTAAAGCACACTGATCACAATTCAGTCACCCTAAAAAAAAAACAAAATAATTTTTATATATATATATAATGTGCTGTGTCTGAACTCCTGCAATAAAACTCTGCGTTTCCTGCTGCGGACGTTGTACTTAGACACAGAGACTCAAAGCAAATCCTCTAAACATTGACACTGCGGTGCATAATGTGGCCTCTCATACCTTTACTCCACTGTTGGTATGTACAAACCAAGAATGGAACACAGGGCGCTTTTAATTCTGTCCACTTGCATGTGGAGCTTTTTTCCACTCACCACCTGTGCCCTTAATGTTAACATGATCAGCAGGCTTATCATCCCAGTAAGTAGCTGCTGAGTGATTAAAGCACTCTAAAAGCCAGTAGACTGCGTTCGAGCACTACTACGGTGGTCTGACGCATTCGGTGTCCATTAGCTTCACGCTTTAACCTGACACCCTTGTTCGGAACGATACCACAGTGTTATACACACTGCCTTTTAGCATGCGTTAGCTGAGGTGCAGTCGTAGGCATCTCTTAGTGTGCTAATTCTAACTTCTTTTTTTTTTTAAGGTTTGGGGCTTTACATCCCCAATTCATGCTGGGATCTTTGGAAATTCATTACAAGTTATTTGTCTGCTCAGACACCAAAATTCCATATGTAGATGTGGAAGAGATCACCAGGAAGTTCCCAGTCAGGTGGGGAAGTGGTAGCTCAGTGATTTTAGGTGTTGGATGAATGAGTAGGAGATGTGGGTTGATGAGTAGGTGATGTGGGTTTGATTCTAAGCAAAACCAAGTTGCCACTGCTTTGGCCTTGACGAAGGCCCTTAAACCCCAACTGCTCAGTTAGATAAATATAAGTCTCCCTGGATAAGGCACTCAGGGTCAGTTTCCTTTAGCCCTGGATGTCCATCCTGGCGAGCATTTTTTGTCTGTATTTGCCGAAAAAAACCCAACAAAAAATGATAATTAAATAGCATTATTTGACCCTGTAGATGTTTAGCATGGACTACGTTTACAATCAAAGGGGATCAAACCCCCTCATATTTATCTGCCTTATTTATAAACAAGGGGCCTGTCTGTCAGGGAGGGTCCATTTCCGTAGTCAATACACAAAGGCACTGAGATAAACTCAGCAGGCATATGCGTCGACTTTCAAAGACATGTTTTGCTAATTTTGATTAAAAACATAAGGAAAAAACTTGCTAGAGTCAACATTTCAGACGGCCTAATTGACCAACCGAAATAAACAGACTTTCTAATCCCAATATTTGCACTGGCTTTCTTGACAGCGGTATAAATATCCTCTCGGTTTAGTGTGCCGGGCCTCATTTCAAGCGATCAAAACACATTGCAGATGGTAGATAGGATTATTTGTCATCAAGGTTAGTGGCAGGGGTCTTGTGATAAGATCTCGTAAGGTACACATCCTGGTAGCCTTCATCCCAAAATGCACAGCTTAACACCTGAGATATAAATGATTTTTTTTTCCATTTCAGCTGAAAGGACCAATGATGTCATCGTTGGATCAGATCAGCTGATGGAGATCTAGAAACAAGTCATGGGCTTAACAAGATGGCCAAAGAAGCTGCTTCTTGGACAACTTCTTTTTTTTTTACTGACCGTGTCTAAATAAACATGGAATTATTTATCTGACAGTATGATTGTTGTTCTTATTATTCATTTGATTAATTAAACTTTCCTGCTTTGTATAAGGCAGCCAGACAATACGAAATTCTTCAAAATGGCTTGCATAAACGTGAAATATCATGGGAATTTCATATATGTTTTCCCCCACTCATTTTTATATGGTCTACCTTAAACGGTGCAAGTGGGAGGTGCTGTTACCGGTGTTTGTCTGTGTTCTACCGAGCAGTGTAGGTTCTACTGCTTGTCCTTATGACCACCATGAGTGAGCGACTACAAGCCCTGCTGTCAGAAGAAATGGATCAGCACAATAGGGTTAACTTTATTTGTACACAAAAAAGGCAGAGCAATGGACCACCCAGTGAGAACATACCAGCTAATCGTCGCCCTCCTCCCCTCCCCCTGACTTGGATGATGCTATAAAGGACTAGTCTTAAAGGTTTTTCTCCCTTTGCTGTCAAAGATTTATGACATTCCATTGCAGCTTCTAAATTACAGGCTTGAAGTTAGTTCCTCAGTCACGAAGGGTGATGAGCCTCCGGAAGATTCTTCATGATGATTTATTGTGGCTCGTTTTAACTCTGTGGCCAAACCGAGCCGTTTAGTGTCACTAATGAAATGATCATGAGTTCTTTGTCTTTGCAATCATTTCCTCCCAGTACTTTATAGTTTTTCTTCTCGGACATGCTGAAAAAATTTCCCCCCGTCTTTCTAATGGGCTTCTCTTTATCCATAAAGTAATGTTTTTTTTTTTTGTAAGGACTTTGCTGTGTGCTTTGTCCTCCCGCTTTCCTCTCTGGTTGAGTTCTGTCCAATTCGAAACCGTAAGCAGTTCATCACGTCGCCAAGCTGCGCTAGTAGGAACTGGTTTTTGCTGAATGTATAATTTATTTGCCCTGCTGAGCTGGAATATTGGCCTCAAAGCTTTTCTCACCTACCAGCCAAAAAACAAAGAAATCAAGATGTCAAAATTGTCTCAAATTTGCCTAATATGTACCATGTGTATGCTTGTGATAGCTAATCAGAAGCTCTGCCCTCTCTCAGCATTATCCATGGCCAGACCTCCAGGATGTGCTTATGAGTTACTGCATGGGTCATTTAGGGAAAAAGGTTTGTATATTTAGGCAGAGCCTCCTGGAACCCCAAGAGTCCCAACAGCTAGACTGGGATCCGAGCCCACCAGAGCTATGTTCAATGTCAGTCCCCACCCTCCGGGGCCCAGCGTGACAGATGCTTGTGTTTTCCAGCGCTTAGGTTCAGATGTCAGCCGACAGATCGTACATCAGGCCCGGCTTACCGTCTCTGGGTAGCTTCCAAGCTCATGCACGATCACTTGTTTGTTGGAAAGGCAGGAGATGAAGAGACAGAAACCACTAGAGTCAGAACAAGAGAAATATCCTGTGTTAAAAAAAACCCCTACCGATTATCTGGGAAAAATATCTGGGTTTGTCTAAAAAAAAGTTTCACTGGGACACAGGGGGGTTTGCAGACGATCTGCTTGTTAATGCTAACGTTAATGCTTTAGTAGCTGAATTGGGTGTAAAATGCTGTTGCTGTAAGTGGTGTAAGTGCATTAACACTTTGAAATGCTCATAAATCATTGTGACTGACATAATTTACCCTTGTAATGGGTCCAGATGGAAGCACTGCCAGTTGAGTAACCCTGAAGTCCTGGCTAAACGAAGGTGGAATGACTGGCCAAATGACAGGTCTGATTGGTCAGTGCGTCTACTTTTGGGGGGGACTTTTAGGGGACTGTGTGTGTGGTTGCAGGGCATGGGGGGGGGGGGGGGGGGGGGTTGATAGTGTTTGCTGGACTCCAGGACTAAAGTATGGTGCAGAGTGTGAGACTGTCTCGGCCACCCAAGTGGCAGAAAACCTGCATGTTTGCTGCTGACCCCTACACATTAACAGAACACTTCCTCAATTTGTCTTCTGTGTTCTTGAGGCCCAAACGAATTTCCTCTCTTTCGCCGGCCACCTTTTGAGACACCGCGTCCCCCGCAAGCCTCCCTTCGAAATCACGCCCACCTTCAGCGCACACAAACTTAACAATTAGTACTTTCTTACTGCTGAACAAAGACAGTATGCAGGCTGTGTGGCCTGTAAAGGCATAGAACCTCAAAGACACGCGAGGCAGCGCGCAGCTTTGAAATAAACACATTGGCCACAGCACAATGATCCTAAAGATGCTGTTTTAAGCTATTGTTTAACTCGCTCAGCTGCTTTTTTAATGAGATGCACGCCCTCTGTTTAGCAAAAACACGCACATTAAAAGTTTTATATTCTTCTGATTTGGTTGTCGTGGATGTTATTTAGTTCCTGTTTATTTGATCGATTGATGACTCCTTCCTGTTACATAATATCATGAAATAATCATGGTATGGGATTGAGCCCTATATAACAGTTAATAATTAGATCGTACAATTCTTTCAATTAATCTGAATCAGCATTTATTTAATTGTTGTGTAAATATATTGAATATCATTTTCTATTTTATTTGAGAGTAACGTTACAACACCTTTAGCAATTCACCTGAAATGCCTCTCTCGCTCTCTCACTTTCTCGCTCTCTCTCTCTCTCTCTCCCTCTCTCTCTCCTGTCATGCCCATAATGTGCACATATTTTTTTTTATTCCTCTAAAGCAACCAGGAAAACAAAAGCCTATGATTTCTTGCCACCTGCTAATTCTGCCCTCAACAATACCACTGTTAAAAGACCGCAAAACAAAGACGCCTCAAGAATTTTTTTTTTTTCCGGTGGGGGGCATTCATTACTCTGACAAAAGAGGGCAGAAATATATTATCATAATTAATCTTATCTCTGACTGTGGGTGGCAAGTGTTTCCCAGTTGCGGCCGATGAGCCTTTACAATGCCAACATGTACACATCAGCATGTCACAATGCACGTCAGGGGCCTAAGAATATTTTAAGCTTTGTAAACATTCACTAAACAAGTCCTGCATGTTAGCAGGAGAGCGGTTTTACCCCTGCTCCTTTTACTAAGTCGAATAGCCCATTTCTCTGTTTTTTTTGGATACAAATGTTTTGTTATTTTGACGGTTCGGCCTGGGCATAATGGCTAATCTGAATACAAATGGATTGAATCAAATGATCTGTGTGATGGTCACTGTGTGTGTATTTTTATTTATTTTTTTTAAATGTGACGATATTCAGCGATTATAAATCAATTTAACTTTATTGATAGATGACAAAAAGCTTTATTATCCCTAATCAGCAAGTCTGAGGCAGTGGAGGCAAGGAGAACCCTCCCGTGATGACGTTGAGTACATCAAATAGTAAATACAGCAGTGCCTTGACTTACGGGTTTAATTCGTTCTGTTACGGCGCTTGTAACTCAAATTACTTGCATGTCAAATCAATTTTTCCCCCATCGAAATGAACTGAAATGCCATTAATCCGTTTCGGGTCCCCAAAAAAAACACAGCAATTTATTTTTATTACATATTTTTAAGTAGGAAAAAAAAAACGTATAAATAACGAATATTGTATAAAAATCATTACAATAACAAATAATGTACGGCATTTACCTCGGAGATCAGACGACTCCACTTGCTAACGCGCGTTTCTGACTAGCTAACGAGTGAGACACGGGATGCTGGGCGGATCTTACAGGATTCACTGTGGTATTCGCTACGCCAACTAGCGGTTGGGTATCTCAATCTGGCTCGTAACCCGAATTTTAGCTCGCAAATCAAAGCAAAAAATCGTCCGAGAGACGACTCGTTTCTCAAAAACTCGTTAGTTGGGACACTCGTAAGTCAAGGTACCACCGTATCTAAAAGATTTCGTAACATGACGGGATGTTTTAATATATTACTGATTACAATTATTTTAGTAATGTGTATGTAAATTCTTTTAACCTTGGTGTCCAGCTGGGTCTACCCCAGGACAGTGAGTGCATTGTGGGTTAAGTTAAATGCACAGATATTGCAATTAACCATTCACAGGACAGAAAACTCATTTTTGTCCAAAATATTTAGTCAATCTATTTCTAGAACTGTTGGGTTTTAGTGATGTTATTGATTTTGTTTGTTGTATTATCTCACTTTTAATTCCTTTAGCGTAATCACTCAAGCCTGTTACCTGAACACCTTCAACCAGAAGTTGCTCATGAGAATGTCTTGGGAATCAGGATAAGAAGCAGAATCATTTTTTGGTTGTTCTTTTTTTGAAAAACATCACTAAGGACACTAAGACTGACCAAAATTACAGATTGGAAGGGTTTATTTTTAACTTAAAACATAAATCATCCATCCCATCATTGTCTATACCTGCTTATACCTAACCAGGGTGCTGGAGTCTAATCCCAGCTGTCATTGGGCGAAAGGCGGTGGTACCCTGGACAGGTCACCAGTTCATCACAGGGCCACATACAGCCAAACAAATACACACACACACTCACTCCTATGGGCAATTTAAATCACCAGTCAATCTAGCATACATGTTTTTGGACTGTGGGAGGAAACCGGAGAACCAAGAGTAAACCCATGCAAGCACAGGGAGAACATGCAAACTCCACACAGAAAGACCCCTGCAGGGAATACGAACCTGAGAGCTTCTTGCTGTAAGGCAACAGTGCTAAATACTAAGCTAATGTAGCTATTGTAAGGAAAAAAGGGAAGAATCATTTTTTGAGGTTTAAAAAAACCGGTGGTCAGTCCTTGGCTAAGGTGGGTGATTTTTGTTGTATCAGGTGGCTAATATTTACTTTAAATTTACATTTATGGCATTTGGCAGACGCCCTTATACAGGGTGACTTACATTCATCTCCTTATTCATACATCAGAGCAATTAATGGCCTTGCTTAGGGGTCCAACTGTGGCAACCTGGTGCTGTGGT
>VCAZ01000042.1:349732-604732 GCA_005784505.1 Bagarius yarrelli | reverse complement strand
GGAGAAATCCAGATTATGAGAATTTTGATGCTTTATATGTTACTAAAAAATGTTTTTCTTTTCACAAAGGTTTTTTTTTTTTTGCTTGTCACATACGTTTAGCAGCACTAACAGCAGTCATCACACACACTTTCAGATGAATATATGTCCTATCGATGGCAACTTGGATATTTCTGTGTTAAAATTAAATCAAACATAGACAGATGTTTAGTGCCGGCGGTTAAAAGAAAATTTACAGCTTCCCAACTTTGCGTGCCATTGTTTTCCGTCTGAAATAAGTGACTAAGTGTTTCTCTCTTGTGTCACAGGGTAAAGCTGCGGGTCAGAAAGCTCCACTGTGGCTCCGGGCAAGATTTCAAGCTCTTCTCTTTACTTTGGGTTGTCATATCCAGCGACATTGTGGAAAAGTGCTTTTTATTGGACTCCTGGTGTTTGGAGCCTTCTCGGTTGGTCTACGTGTGGCCGCTATCGAGACAGATATCGAGCAGCTATGGGTGGAAGGTGAGTCTGTGCTTTTGACATTATTGGAGTTGGGTTTTTTTTTTTTTGGCTGAGATGTTTGGCGACCCATGAGCCAAATGAACTTGTTTGCAAGTGGCTTCAAAACGTAGGGGGGGTCTAGAAAAAGAGAAAGACAGCACCATCTGACCATGTACACTGTTCCCTTTTGCTTCACTGCCTATTTTTGGGAAGCTTCCCTTTTTTTTTTTTTTACTGCTCCATAAACAAACAGACAGACCGCGTACTGAGTACTAACTAGAAATTTGATTTTGCTTCTAGCTGTACAGTTCTTAGGAGATTTTTTCCCCCCTGATCCACTCTAAGCATGCAGTGTGCAGTAGCGAAGGTCTTTGAACATGGGCTGTGGGCTCTGGAATTCCATATCTTCTGTCATGCACAAGTAGTGTTCTTTTTTTTTTCCTACTACATGCAAGCCTTCTCTTGTTCTGTCCCCATCAGGCAGTATTGTTTGCCTTTACACTGTGTTTTTTTTTCTCTCTTTCTCTCTCTCTCTCTCTCATTTGACGTCTTTTCTGCACGCCTCACTTATCTCTGCGTTTTCGGGCATCTTTATTTGGTTTTCACACTGCCAAATTCCTTCTAAGCCCCCCAGGCTTTCGCAGTGGTGCTGATCCCCTGCACAGATGGGCTGTGTGAATTGTTAGCCATCTTGGAGGCACTGACCCCTCCCCCCCTTTGGCTCTCTGTGTGGTCCTTAACTATTCTTGGATTCCATTCAACAATAAAGGCACCCTTTTCCTCTAGCGACAGAGACAGAAGTGAATACAGCTGAAGTTTACCCACCTGTTGCACACATATGGACATAAACACGTAGACCGACATTGAAATTTAACATCACCTATTTTACGTCCAGGTTTAATAACATGTTAGTGCAAATGGATATGTAGGTTCCAAGAAAATATTCGTCTAACACAGATTTAATAATTCTGCGATATATAATATAATTCTGCCATTTACACACATTTATTTAGCACAGAAAGCCCAAATGTCATCTAAATGCACCCTGAGTGACGGATGTTGGTCATGCAGAGGGACGTGTCAAGGTTTGTCACGAAATTAGTGGACCTACAGAAACCAGGCAGAGCCCACAGAGGGAGAGAGGCGCAAATGCTGTAAAAGGGGCGCTGTGCCTTTAAGAGGCAGGGCCCGTGTTACTAAAGTTTCTGCCTGCGTTGTTTCCCCCAATAGTCCATTGACAAAGCTGCTCACCACTGAATGGAGAATAAGTGGTTTGGTAACATAGAGAAGTTAGTTCTCACACACACACGCACACAAACACTAAAGTCGTACGGACAAAAGAAAGTCATTTTTTTTCAACGGCTTTATTTTAACGGTTTATTTATAAGGTTTGTCTTGCTCTAGGACACAAATACGCCTAGGAAAAACGCGGGAAATCCCATGTGCAGAAATTACGATTTATAGAAGTTCAACAGAAAAACGGACTTACTGGGTTTAAGCTTAGAACTAACACAGATTAAGAATGCTAAACATAAAGTACACGCGTAAAAGCCTCACATTTGTCCTTCTGTGCGTTTGGGATCATCTGCCACATCATCACATACCCTAAGGCTGTCACAGCTACACCCTCACCCCAACCTCTGCCCCCCACCCAAATGTCACTCTGGCCACCAGGACCACCCGGGCATCTGGGATTGCTTCCGCCTTCCTGAAAATGATGTCAGACAGAAGGCAGAATAGAGTGTAGGGAAGCCAAGAAATCTGCAAGTGTTGTCTTTTTTAATTGCCCCTTCCTGTCCTTTAAGTTTGCTATAGTCTGAGACTACTGTCTCTAAGAGAGAGACAGTCAGTCACTGCAGCGTCTTTTAGCACTTTTCATTTAGAGGTGGGTTCATTTCGGCAATGTTTTTATAATTGGTAGACAGAATTGTGTCCTTATATCCCTTTCATCTGCTGTGCAATTAAATTATTATTATTTTCTAATTATTTTCTTCCAGAATGAAAAAAAAAATAGTCTGCTTTGGTAAGAGGGCTGAGGTCATTGCTGGAAGCTTGGGAAAGTGTGAGCTGGTCCCCATTGTCAGCAAGAAGAAAAGGGGGGTAATAAAGTAGAATGTGGAGGGAAGGGTTGGGGGCAGGGGGAACGCAGTGTTTTATCAGAGCTATCTGTTAACTTTCTACAACTTTAGCACCATGTGTGTATGTGTGCGTGTGTGTGTGTGTGCTTGTTCCAAATGGATAATTTGTTAGGAGAATGCAGTAGGAGTCAGTTCACCCCGACTCTCTGAGGTGGCCACCATCTTGTTTTAATCATATATCAACCAATGAGAGAATGTAAGTCTGTTTCTCTTTCAGAAGGAAAGGATAAACAACAGCTTGTTATTGACATGCCATACCATTGCGGTGGGCTGGGAAGACCGAAGTGTATTCATGCACAGTAAAATAACGAAAAGAAAAATCTCAGAAGAGTTAAAAAATTTTTTTGAAACTAAAAAAAAAATGACCCCTGGATTAAAAAGACAGCACCGTTTGTTAAATAGAAAAAAGATGTTTGTGTACTCGTGCATGAGCCGAGGTTAATTCATCTCATCTGTCTTGACACGGTTTTGGTGCGCTTGACAGACATGGGCAACACAAGCAAGCTGTGCAAACATTATGGGGGAAAATCACAAGGCTTTCTGGGTAGCAAGATTGGCTGAGATTTTTTTTAAGTCACCACATGGATGGTGAAATAGACATTACGGTTAGAGACCTTGAAAAATGCCAGAGGGAAGAAAGTAAGATACGGGGCGCTCTTAAACATATAAACACGAACAAAACCACCAAAATAAATGTAACAATAAAAATTTCTAGTTATATAACATCTGCTCTGGAAAAAAAAATGCTGTATGAAGCATTATTCATGGATGTGAACATCAGGTTGCAGCGGCCTGGATACATAAATAAACTCATGCTGCAGCAACACGGACCTCACCAGTGGAAAGAACAAACAACGCCAGAGTCAGCCTGGGTCAGTTGAAAATGTTTATTTCACACCCCCTCGTCCCTCTCCCCTCCGTTCATTTCCCCACCCCCCTACAAGAACAGACTATAAGTTGAATACTCAATTCAGTAGGCCTCTCTCGCTTTCCCCTACCGCTGCTCTGCTAGTCGGTTTTAAAGCTAAGAGCTGGCTCAAAGCTCTCACATCGTCACATCTGGCTCAACAATTTATTAAAAATACTTCGATTAGAAATGATTTCAAATAGCAAAAGGCCATGCGAGGGTTCGATTTCCTAATTAAATTGCTTTTTCAACCTAAGATTTTTTTTCTTGCGATGGGTGCGAGTATTTTTTTGTGTGTAGACAGTATACAAGTTATTATAAAATATGGAATATTTATTTTGGTGTTCTATGGCGTTATTAAAGCCCCCTCTGCAAAGAAAAAACCAAAAAACTCTTGGGCTCAGTAAATTCATTTCCAGTCTGAATAAAACCAGCAATGTGGAAAAATTTTGCTTTTCAGCGCAGGATGAATGTATGTTTCAACTACACATTAAGCTGTATTAGCAGCCACTGGAGTGCCTAATGTGGGCATTTTTCCACAGCAGCCAACACTACTGATGATTAGCATACTTAGTACAGGCTTGGCTATACATATGGAAATGGCCAGAGTCTAAATGCCAGCACTAGTGGAAATTTATGTCAATGCTGACAGAAGCATCAGGTTTGAATAGATTGTAACAGGAGCTCAGATTTTGTCATTTGTCTTGATTTCCTTTTTTTGTTCTAGTTTAATTCATTAAACAAAAAATATTCGATTAAAGTGTCCCTTAAGAGGAAAACCGGAGTGATCCAAACACTCGACAGAAAAAAAAAACCCTTAAAAGTGTTTCTTTAGGTAAAGTGAATCCATCCCTCCCTTTTTCCTACACATTGTTTCTGCTGCCTGGGAAAAAGTCTCGATCCATTTGTTTTTGTTGAGTGGGTTTCTCTCTTTAGTTTTTTTTCACTGTTTGTTGGGAAACATATAAAAAGGGCTGAAAACGAGAGTGACAAAGACGTGCACTGAATTTCCACATGCCCTTGCCCCGGCTCTGGGTAAGCCAGAGGCGGCGCCATCTTTATCTTCCCCAGGGGCGGTAAAGATGGGCACGAACGCCCCTTCAGTGATGTCCCATTCATGGTGTCTGTGATTGAGAGTGTACTCGAGCTAAAGATTCTAAAAACAGTTGTACTTTGGCCAAAATCTAGCCTTTTGCTACAACTGTGTGCCCTCAAAAAAAAAAAAAAAAAAAAAAAAAGAAAAAAGAAACAAAGGGCCTGGAATCAGTCAAAGGCAAATAGTTTACATGACAAACAGCCTAGTTTTGTGTTTGTGCTTGCTGGCACTCAGTTGTGTATTAGCATTCGAGAGTTTTCTTGGGTGGCAGAACCAGGTAAAAAATGTCTCTTTCAGCATTCTTCCTTGTGGGACTTCCTCCAAATCAGCATGGGTCTTTTCACTAGCCTCCTAATCCCACTAATCTGCTCCACAACACTTTGAAGGTGGCCTGGTGTAATGGTCTGAAGACTGGGTGCCAGCAACTCGGCACTACAGCACCACTTGTTACACATACACACACACAGACAGGCACACTATGAAAAATGTCCTACGAGGTTTAATAATCACCCGGTTTGTTATTTCTGCTGCGTATTAGCTTTTAAATGATCAAGATATTCTAATGTTGTGGTAACTGCATGAACATAAACTGGTGTGTTAGTCTTATGTCTCTTTCTGGCTTGGTAGATTAGGCGTATTGCTTGGTGAGCGGCTGAAAAGGGTGTGTCGGTAATTCTGATGACAGGGTCCAGTAAAGTGCTGACCCGAGAGGAAGAGGGGTTTTTTTTTCTCTATGCTTAATTACACGCTAATTTACACACTGCCTGCTGAGAATGTCAGCCTTCACACCATTGCTGTCTGGAGTCCAAGCTATACCAAGATAGTAGGGATCAGGGTGGATTTAGCTTTTAGCACTGATGTTTTATCGACAGAGACTGTGGAGCAGTAAATAAGCAATTGATTAGTTTTACAAGATATTGAGGTTAGTTTGTTTTTTAGCTGGAGAGCAGTGGTTGGACCCTCCTGGTAGATAATTGGCCTGCGGTGATGATGTCACTCCCAGGGCTGTGAAAAATGATGTGGGACACAAAAGAGGTGCTTAGCCTGAGAGGGAAAGCACAAGAGAGGCTGCTGATGGATCAAAACACATTAGCCTTTTATAGGAAGTTAACAGAGTCTTGTTTTTACTGTTTTAAATTAAAGTTATGGGCATTAAACCTCTTTATATTCTCTCTCTCTTAGGGCTTAGCTGATCTGTTATAGGAAGTAAGGTAAAACATGGCTTCCTAAAAAAAACTATCCCTAGAAACAGCAGATAAGATTAAAAAAAACTCCTGCCTATTCTTAAATACGTGTTCCAGTTCCTCTGCCCATTTCCTCTCATTCCTTGTGGCTGTATTTCTGGCTGTGAAAGTATTTGTGCTCCTGTCTCTTTAATCGGACAGCAGTGGTGGGTGGAAAGAGAGAGAGAGAGAGAGAGAGCGCTGGAGAGAAGAGCAGAGCTCCCATCTGGAGACTGGCTGAGCAACAGCTCTTACTCGGTCCTCTATCTGGGTGGTCCAGATGGGAGGAACCAGACACAAATAGCTATAATTTACTTCAGGAGCCCCTGTAATTACAGGCCCAAGGACTGCAGCTCGATTCCTGCAGATGTCTGAACGTATTAAATGTGAACATGGCATCAGAACAGCAAAGACAAAAAAAAAAGGAAAATAAATAAATCAAATGAATCACACGTTTCAATTTTTCGAAAGCATCTGTACATGGAAAGCTCCATTAAAAAAAATGTTTGAAGTATTCTCAACTAATTGCAAGAGAATTTCCATGGACAATCAATGAACAGGAAACTGAATGTTTTTGTTCTTGTAATTGATTCGTTTGCACACCCGCACGTCACATCTTTTTGTACGCTAGCTTTCATTTGGCATTGCACTGTCACTGATTTATCCCAAATGACTAGTCATGCGGGCATTCTCACTCATTCATACTCACCTCTGCAAAATAAACAAGACTTTACTCAGTTACCCAACCCAAGGTGATGTGCATAGAACCGCTAGGCAAAGCATAGCTTGACAACCAGTCACTGCCGGCTTGTCATCAAGTACTGGGATGTGGAAAGGCATACAGACAGGCTCTGATCTGGGTCTCTGTGATTCATGAGAAGTTGGCACAGCCATCTCTACCCCATGCACTCTTTTCACCACCGCCTTCGTTAATTAGGGGGTTGGACGCTAGATCTCCCTCCAATTTCTTTGATGTCTTTTATTTCAGCTCTGCGTACCAAATGAACAGTGTTTTTTCCCTCTCTGTTTCTCCAGTTAGTTCCAGCCATCAGCTTTTGTTGTCTAAGCCAACACATGCATTTACACACTCACAAACATGAATACAGATTGTTGTTTTTTTTCTTTTACGAAACCTCATGTTTTAAAACTGAGTACACCAACTTTAAAAACAGGGCACTATCAAGTCCTTCTATATTGAGAGCATTATCTGTTTATGGATTAGCTTTGGAATGAAGTGATATTCATAAAGCTCTCAAATGACGTGGACAAACAGATCTCCAGCTCGGAGGATTGGGCCATTGTACCGAATTAGATGCTGGGTTTGACCGAGCAGAATTACAAATTGTTTAGACTTTAGCAATCAATGCATATCTATAGATCCAAATCCAATGATAGCTACTTTATGTGTCCAATGATGTATCAAATGTATATAGCATGTAGCCAATGCATATGATTGGCCAATACATTTTGGAACCATGTTAGAACTTAAAGTAAATTGGATTTAATTTGCCTGGGAGATTTTTGTATATTCCTTTTAAAGGGTTATAAAGTTTTGCCAGGAAAAACAGGTAATTCTGAATCCAAGCAAAAACCCGTTAATTGGCACTCTAAATATTTGTACATTTCTGCTGTCAAGAGACTTTAATGCACATTATTACATTTTATACCTGTTTTAAGCTTCTGAAATGTGTGTTGACCTATTAAATGTCCGGGAGGATAAGGCTAGGAGTTGCTCTGTCTGTGGCAAGGCTACCAGGATTGGTTGGATTTGAGATACATAAGGAATTTACAACTGCAAAGCCAGTGCTTATTAAAAAAACAGATATCTGTTTAGCATTATAAACTTAAAAAAAAACCCCGATATGCTTCAGTCATGTACCTGATATTCTGTTGCAATGCTTAAAAACATTATGGAGTCAAGAATAAAAGGGATGAATACAAAATCAAAATAAATATCTATCTGTCTTTAGTAGTAAAATTTTAGTCTGACCTCTTTTCATTCTCTTTCCCACTCATTTAGCTGGCAGCAGGGTAAGCAGAGAATTGCGCTACACGAAGGAAAAGCAAGGAGAAGAGGCAGTGTTCACTTCACAGATGCTCATACAGACACCCAAACAGGAAGGAACCAATATTCTTACCCAGGAAGCTTTGTTACTGCACCTGGAAGCAGCTGTGTCTGCCAGCAAAGTCCAGGTGTCGCTTTATGGAAAGTAAGTGTGTCCTCTGAAAATGTACATTTGGACTTTTGCAACAGAATTGAAATTAAAATTGTAATTCTGCTAATACAGTGTAGTGGCATCATTTAATGTGTAACTTTAAACAATTTTTTCACAGATCTTGGGATCTTAACAAAATCTGCTTCAAGTCTGGAGTCCCAATTATAGAAAACATCATGATTGAGAGGGTAGGTTATTATTATATTACTTCTGTCTGTAGGGAAAATATCGGGATTTTTTTTCCACACACACCTTTGTTGACATACCGTTGTCATGTTAGTAATATTGACCTATTCGTTTTCATTTTAGATGATTGACAAGCTTTTCCCCTGCATGATTGTGACCCCACTGGACTGCTTCTGGGAGGGTTCCAAACTGCAGGGAGGCTCAGCCTACTTACCGTAAGTATGACCCTGTTATCTGACACATACAAACAGACCTACTTGAACATACTGACATACACTAGCCATGCTTAGCATAGTTCATGTAGCCAAAGTTAACCTTTTGCTGGCTGGACTGGGCATACTTGACCTCACTGGGTTTTACATATGCTCTGTTAACAAGTGCCCTTCTGCAACACCAAGCTTCAAGGAAAAAATGCCATTTAGGACGTTGATAAGCTTGAGAATGCTTCCATCATCACCTGAACTTGTGCTGTCATCAGAGCTGTGATAGGGCTCCCTCCATTTTTTTAAACACCCTGCTATCAAAGCCATGCAAAAGTTTCATGGATAGTGGACAGAGGGAGGAACAGAAATGATGGCTGCTGCTGGGTGGGTAGGAGGTGGGGGTGGATGTCCAGGCGGGTTGAGGGGGTATGCTTTTGGTCAGACAATGGTAAGCATTCTCTGGGTTTACGACTGAGTGTCCATCAGTGAGGGGGCCCCAGCTTTGTGAGCACTGGGTAACACAGTGCATTCTCATGGTAATCGCTCGGGTTCTGGGCTGTAAGTTGTCTAACAAATAAAATGGATATTATTCAAGTCTTTGGCCCAGAAAAATAAAGAAAAAAAGCATGCAAGCAATTTACAGAAAATTTTAATCTAAAGTTCTCAAAATGTTCAGCATAATGATGGGCAGGAAAAATCTGAACTATATTTGCTTTTGTTGTTTTTGGGTTTTTTTTGTAAATGTCTATGGCTTTAAAAATAAAATGAAATCAGACGTGCATTGATGTACAATTGATGCAGCTGATGGACATGTGTTTTTGCTATCTGCAATTCCCTCAAGGGGCCTTAGAAATTTCTGAGCCAACCATTGCCTTAAATTTTATGGCTTAATGTTTTCATTTACCAAACAAATGATTTTCTTTGCTCTGTCTCTATATAGCTAGGGGTAAATGTAATGTTTTTTTTCCTTGCGTTCACTTTAGTAAATGCGAGGATTTTATAAGCAAAGAGAGAGAAAAGGAAAAAAAAACTCGACAGAACAAAGAGCAGCAATCTATGGAAAAACAAAAGGAACTAGACCAGTTCACTCAAGCAAAAAATAGGAGATAAAGGAGTCTCTCTTTGCAGGCAGAAGCAAAGGCGCTTGGTATGTGGGAATGGGAGAGGCACAGCTTTATTCGAGGCTACTCTACATGAGTTATTGGCGATTGGGCCCAGTGTTGGGACACTATTCCTCTCCCTCTCTTTTCCTTGTCCAGCCAGCACTCTAAAGAACCCCCTTGACATATAAGCACTCGGATAAAAATATCAACCTAAGCTGATAATTTGCACTTTTGTTTAACAGAAGTAACTGGAAGAATACTCACCTGCTATTCTGCTAGACTTTGAGATGGCTATATTTCAAAGTCTATATTTAGTGAATGAGGAGTCACTATTGTGACTCCCTATTATTTCAGATTGGATTGAGGCTCTTTGGTATCAGGTGGGAGGCTGTGGATTAGAGTCTTTAGCTAGAGGCTCAGCAAGCATCCATTTTGAGCTATAGAAATGCTTAGTGGAGAGCTTGAACCACCACGACTGCTCCTGGCGTCTTATCAAGATGTTTGGGAGCCAGAGGTAATTGTTATGACTCTGTGTACAGGGGTTAAGATACTGGAGTCCATGGCCTGCCAGCGCTTTATGCCCTAGCCGTGTAATAGGATAATAAACGCTACTTTATGCAGTGGCTGTGGCCCAATTGAAACCAGCAAGAATCTAGTGCTGTCCAGGCTACAGAACAGGCAATAGTGGGTGGTGGTGATGGAGGGGCAGGGGTGAGGGTGGCATTGGAGACTTTTTCAGGGATCCAGAAATGATCCATTAATTATAATATACTATGAATTTTGTCTGTTTTTCCAGGGGAATGCCTGACATTCAGTGGATGAATCTGGACCCTTTGAAACTCATGGAGGAATTGAGCCAATTCACCTCATTAGAAGGTTTCAAAGAGATGCTGGACAAGGCTCAAGTAGGTCATGCCTACATGAACCGGCCATGTCTTAATCCTAATGATCGAGACTGCCCACTCAGTGCCCCCAACAAGGACCTGCAGCAGGTGGGCATGATTAGTTAATGATGAATACAACAATGCAATAACTGCCATAAAGATTTTAGGTGTTATACTAAAATCTGTTACTATCCTTTTTAGAGTCCAGATATTGCTATGGAACTACAGGGTGGCTGCCATGGTTTCTCAAAGAGGTTTATGCACTGGCAGGAGGAACTCATTCTCGGGGAACGTATTAAAAACTCACAGGGTTTTTTGCAGAGGTAAGAAAGAAACTGATAAGGCAGTCTGTGCGCACAGTGAGAAGTCTCGTAACGCAACATTAACAATGGTCTATCAAGTTTATTTGTAGAAAAAACATTTTGGCTAGGAGGAGTGACAAACTTTAAACTCCTCCCGACTGTTTCACTTACCCACTGCTTCCTTTACCTCTTGCAGTGCAGAGGCTTTGCAGACCATGTTTCTCCTTATGAGCCCAAAACAGCTATATGAACACTTCAAGGATGACTATGAGATCCATGACATCAACTGGAATGAGGATAAAGCCACTGCCATTTTGGAATCCTGGCAAAGAAAGTTTGTTGAGGTATTTTTTCTATTCTGATGACATTTACATTTGCAGCATTTAGTAAGTCGCCCTTATCCAGAGCGACTTACATTATTACCTGTTATGCATCTGAGCAATTGGGGGTTGAGGGCCTTGCTCGGGGGCCCAGCTGTGGTTGCTTGGTGACACTGGGAATCGAACCCGGGTCTTCAACTTGGTAGTCCAACGCCTTAGCCACTGCGCTACCACTTACCCCCACATTTAAATAATAAGAGTTTGTCCGGAGCTCTAATTAGTCTTGTTAGCATTTAAAATATTGTCTTTTTTATTTTATGGTTAATTGCTTCTAATAGTAATGCCTGACGGTTAGTGATCATGTTTTTTTTTTTTTGTCTAGGTGGTCCATGGAAGCATTCCTGGAAACTCCTCCTCTAATGTCCATGCTTTTTCTACCACTACACTCAATGACATTATGAAGTCTTTCTCAGATGTCAGTGTCATCAGGGTAGCAGGAGGTTACCTGCTCATGGTAAGCTAGTAGATACAACCACTATGTTGCTATAAAGATCCAAATTAAACTGTACCATGTATGCACCTAAATGCATTTGCATAACCCAGTGTTTTTGTTTGTAGCTGGCCTATGCATGTGTTACCATGCTCCGCTGGGACTGTGCTAAGAGTCAGGGGGCAGTAGGGCTGGCTGGAGTGCTGCTGGTGGCTCTGTCTGTAGCTGCAGGTTTAGGGTTATGTTCTCTGCTCGGGCTGTCTTTCAATGCTGCCACTACACAGGTACACCCAGACACCCTTTAACATGCTTAGTGCTGATTCACATACCCAATTTTTGAAGAATTTATCATACAATGGTTTAATACTTTACAGGTGTTGCCATTTTTGGCTCTGGGCATCGGTGTGGATGATATGTTCCTTCTGGCTCATTCTTTCACGGAGACTGGCTCCAACATTCCCTTTAAGGTATGAGGCTCTCTTATGTCAGTGATTTAAAAAATATATGAAAAATGTGATTATTTTTGCTGCTGCACGTGGACTGCGTGTTTACACTGTGGTCTCTGCGTGTGTGTTTGTGTGTGTGTAGGAAATGACAGGGGACTGTCTTAGAAGAACCGGCACTAGTGTGGCTCTCACCTCTATTAACAACATGATCGCCTTCTTCATGGCTGCCTTGGTGCCCATTCCTGCTCTCCGGGCTTTCTCATTGCAGGTATAGATAGATTTCTAAGTGTTCATGTGTGTATGAATTTGTGTGTGAGAACCTGGAAATGCTACAACTTGTAAGAGACATTCAATAAGTGGGCATGAACAGCAGCACTCTAAAAAGGTTGATGAGGGTAGGCATAATAAAAATTAAGCCTGTCTGCGTATTCACAGTCAGGAAAAGAGATGGAGAAGAGGAAGTATTGGGATACTCAGTATATCATCAAGCTGTCAGCCTACATTTCTCTGATCTTTGTAAGTGAGCACTGGGTGGTCCGGCTCTGTAGTGATAGGGTGTTTAATATCTGCCCCAGGCAGGCAAGTGTGTTTTGAAATAGGGTGTTGGAGGTTAATACTGCTTTGGCTACTTGTATCCTTGGGAGTCCCCTTTCACAAGCTTGTCGACTATGCTTAGTAGAAGGAGGGGATAGAGCAGTTTGATTTAGGATGCATATTTTACTTTCCAGGATTCAGTCTCAAGGCACTAAAACAGTAAGGGAGCTTGAATGTGGAATGTTTTTTTTATCAAGTTGAGACAGCGGCTATGGAGTTGTAAATGAAATGTTGTAAATGAAAGTTCTGTGCCTTTCTTTTAATCGCTCTTGTACTTTTCATTGTATCCAGGCTGCTGTTGTGGTGGTATTTAATTTCGCTATGGTCCTTCTCATCTTTCCTGCAATTCTGAGTCTGGATTTGCATAGACGCAAAGACAAGAGACTGGACATACTATGCTGCTTCTACAGGTATTTATCACAGACAACAATATAGTTCAAAATGCCTGATTAATACTACGTTTGTTGCACTAATAAGCTTGATGTTTTATATAAAATAATCTGTATTCCTCCTTTCACAGCCCATGTTCTTCTCGAGTGATCCAAATTCAAAGTCAGGAGTTTTCTGATGCCAATGAAAACCATACTCACCCCCATGGGACTGCCACTCCCACATTTGCTGGTTCCACGATCACTACCAGCACCCACATCACCACCACAGTCCAGGCTTTTACCCAGTGTGATGCTGCTGGTCAGCACATTGTTACCATTCTGCCCCCAACTTCTCAGATTTCCACCAGCCCCCCATCTGTGATGCTGTCAACCCCAGACCCCAGACCAACTGCTGACCTGTATGGATCCCAACTGTTCATGCCCTCCAGCTCCACTAGGGACCTGTTAGCCCAAGCAGAGGAACCTCGACTGGGCCGTGAGTGTGTGCCTCTGCCCTTTTTGCAGTGGAACTTGCCCCGCTTCGCCCGAGAGAAGTATGCGCCGCTATTGCTTAAGCCTGAGACAAAGACAGTGGTGGTGGTTGTATTTGTGGCACTGCTCAGTCTTAGCCTCTATGGTACCACCATGGTCCACGATGGCCTCTACTTGACGGATATTGTTCCTAGAGACACGAAGGAGTATGATTTTATTTCAGCCCAGTTCAAGTACTTTTCTTTCTACAATATGTACTTGGTCACAATGGATGGCTTTGACTATGCCAACTCTCAACGGGAGCTTCTGCAACTTCACAATGCATTCAACTCTGTCAAGTACATTGTGAAAGACAGCAATCATAAACTACCCCGCATGTGGCTCCATTACTTCTATGATTGGCTGAAAGGTAAGAACTCATCTCATTGCTTGTATCATTTGGGCACGCAGAGAATGATTAGTGATGGATTAGTGTCAGGAGAGTAGTTTTTTAAGCCTATAGTTACTACTTAATGATCAATACATTTTGAGGCTATATATTTCCACTCATAAAGGTAAAACTTTGCTAGACCAGAGGTAAGAGAATAGAGTTCAGAGAGAGTTCAAACCTATCTGTCATTCTTCTCTCTTACTCTGGCCTTGGGGAGGAAGCTCAAAAAGGGCCAGAGGTTATCTTTTCCTGCTTATGACCTCTTCACCTGCCTTAAAACTAGAAAAAGCAAAATTGGCTATAAGCTAAACCTATAGCTTGTTTGGAAAAACTGGTTTAGAGTAAAAAAAATTATTCTCAAAGGCAGAGAAAGCTAAAGGCAATCCAAGAGGGTGTTTTTTTACCCACTGCCCCCTTGATTTTTTTGTCTGTAGATCTTTCCCAATAAATAATGGTTACGGAAAATAGTGTTTAAGCAGTTGTCAGGCTTTGCCAGTGGTTGGGGAATGTTATGTGTGTATTGACTGTTAGTACTTATTTCTATTTATTTGCATAAGATGGTGTTAGACAAACATAAGTTGTTGTTGGAATTTGGGCAAACATAATTTATAACAAATTTTATTTTCAATAGGACTACAAGCTGCATTTGATGCTGACTGGGAAGCAGGCAGGATCACCTATGATAGTTACCGTAATGGTACAGAGGATGGAGCGTTAGCTTATAAACTTCTTATTCAGACTGGCTCTAAGAAAGAGCCATTTAATTACAGCCAGGTATGTATAAAATGTGATTTTTCAATGTTAATTGTTTAAATATATATCGAATATCCAAGTTAAGGTATGAAGGCCGATATTCATTCAGATCTCTTTTTGGCTTAGCTGACATCTCGCCGCCTGGTAGATAATGATGGTCTGATCCCCCAAGAGGTCTTCTACATTTACCTGACTGTATGGGTCAGTAATGATCCACTGGGTTATGCTGCATCGCAAGCTAATTTTTATCCCCACCCCCATGAGTGGATCCATGACAAGTATGATACCACTGGAGAAAATCTACGAAGTAAGAGTCTTTTTGGAAATTTCTTATTTAGCTTTCTCTGGCAGAATTGTTCTGGGGACACATTATACATTGTAACGCTCTGACTTTTTTTTCCAGTACCCGCTGCTGAGCCCCTGGAGTTTGCCCAGTTTCCCTTCTACCTAAATGGTCTTCGGCAAGCTTCAGACTTCATTGAGGCCATTGAGAGTGTGCGCTCCATCTGTGAAGAATTTATGCGCAAGGGCATCCCAAACTACCCCAACGGATACCCTTTTCTTTTCTGGGAGCAGTACATTGGTCTGCGCCACTGGTTTTTGCTGTCTATTAGTGTGGTGCTAGCCTGCACCTTCCTGGTGTGTGCTATCCTGTTGCTCAACCCTTGGACAGCGGGCATTATTGTAAGTTTGCTTTCTCCCTTCCTCTGCTTATGCCTTCTTTTACAGAAAGACATTTGTTAGCTTAGAAAGTTAGCTTTGGGACAGAAGGGGAAAAAATGTCTATTTGTGTATGGAATTACTTTTTTGTCATTAAGAGTAACAATAATATCTTATTGTTTAAATAACACTCTCATAAGGAGCCTTTCAGGAGGTTAAGTTGAGTATCTGACATACATATGCCTGCATATAGGTACACACTGTACTCACTCTTTTATATTTTAGTTTAAGTTGTAAAAGGGTTTTATTTTAAAAATGAATGAATTCAAAAGCAAAACTTTCCTCAAACAGTTTATGTTAAACTGCTTTTGTTCAGATATTTGGGAAAAGGATAGATCTGCCCATTTGTGACCTTGGTCTGCTAAACCCATCAATCACTGGTGGACATGGAAAGAGAGCAGTTTGAGGGGGGTGGGGGTTGGTGTAAGTTTAATGACTGGGAAACATTCCACACAAGGTGGTGGGGCCTTCTGCTCAACAAAGATGGCTCAAGATTGGTGGCATGCTACAAATGATAATTAGACTTAATTTTGTCTTTATGTTTCTTCATTTTTTTCTTAGGTTTTTATCTTGGCTATGATGACCGTAGAGCTGTTTGGCATTATGGGACTAATTGGTATCAAGTTGAGTGCCATACCCGTGGTGATCCTTATTGCCTCTGTTGGCATTGGAGTGGAGTTCACTGTGCACGTTGCACTGGTAAGAGAGAAAACAGTCGCATTTTATAATCAAAATGTAGCTACAAACCTAGCGTTTAATTTTGAAATAAGCATGCAGGTACGCACATAGTGACTCTAAGCTGTTTCATTCTATCATTGTAGGGTTTCCTGTCTGCCATTGGTGACCGAAACACACGCTCATGTGTTGCTCTTGAGCACATGTTTGCACCTGTGATGGATGGTGCCATTTCCACTCTACTTGGAGTGCTTATGCTGGCTGGCTCCGAGTTTGACTTTATCATGAGGTGAGTGGCGGACCGTTCTACAAATGCTACTGAATATACAATCTCTGCCTGAAGCTTATGAGACGCACTGACATATGCGAAAAATTATAAAGGTTTATTTCCAGGTACCTTTTTCATATCATTACAAATTAGGATTTAGGTATGTCTATGAAACAGATGTTTTGTTGTTGTCCAGAGTTAGAGCAGAGGGTAGAAGTGTGCAGGTGGCCATGTCCCACTTGTCACCTGGCCTTGTCACTCTCACTCCAAAATCTTTACCAGTCCCTAGTGTCATCACAAGAACAAATGTAAAAGACATTAAGGGTTTAAAACAGCTGCTCGTAAACATGTAAACACACGACACACATTCTGAACCCTTTTCTTTTGGAGTATGTCAAATGTCCAGTCAACCAGTGTCTGGTTCAAAAAAGATCCATTAGCAGTGTTTTTCTGCTGAATCTGGACCGCTGGATCCTGACCACAACCTCGAGAACAGCCCACAAACAGACCCAGAACACAAAAAGTGGCTTAGTTAGGGAAAAGAAGAAGAAACATAAATACCCCAGGGTGTCTATTCAGACATTTAAATAAGAGTTTGAATGAAGTCAGATTTTTTTAGCTTTTGCTGAATTCCTATTTAGTCTAAAAATTAAGAGAAAGATGTTAAAGATGGTGTTAAGAAAGAAAAACAGTATAGACTAGGTTGTTTAAGAATGGGGGCTCCTTTTAAGACATTGGTTATAGTAGAATGAGTTGGAGTGGATGTATGGGGGAGGGATAGTTGGGGAGAACCATTTGAAGGGTGCAATGTGTGCCAGCATTAAGGCCATTCACATTGGGAGGTCCTGTTTAGATGTAGGAAGAGAGAAAAAAGCGTAGGAAAAAACAGCACAAGTAAGCAGACCCTCTATAGCTGGAGAGTAGCATAAATATGGTCCTGTAAACATCTCCTGGTGGTGGGACACTGAATAAACACAAGAACAAGCTTAGCAGCCCCTCTCAGAAGGCGCCACCCCTTCCAACCCCTGACTCGGAATGGAAAAGATTACAGTTTATATAAACAACAGAATTCCTAACACTAGGTCTACTCTGGAGGTCTAACCCAAATGGGGCCCATGAATGGTTTCTCACGTTTTTCCCCACTTTTTTAGCTTTAATAAATTATACTTAACTTTTAGAATGTTGACATACAATACAGCCTAAAACAATTAGCTTTTTAACAGCGATTGTTTCATAAAAACATTAACTGCTTCCATTCTAGTACATTTCCGTTAATTGCTTTTGCTCATCAGAATACTTTTATCTGACAGGTTCAAAGCATTTTAGCATAAACGCATGTTACCTGGCACCTTTTAAGATTTTGGGGGCATTTTTTGCCTTTATTGATAGGACAGCGGGATGAAATGTGGTAGATAGAAAGAGGTGGGACCGGAAAGGATCCAAGCCAAACAATCGAACCTGTGTCGCCGGCGCCTTAACCCACTACACCACAGCGCCGGCCATCTGGCACCATTTAAACCACCATGTTTATATGCATTCTGGGTGATTGGATCACAAGTCAGCACAATGTACAGGTGTAAACAGTGTTTTCTATTAGTCAGGCATGAGTAAAGGAAGTTTTTTTCCTTAACTATCAGCTCATTGGAAAAGACAAGTCAGTGGACAGAAGCTTCCACTCAAAAATAAAAGCTGGCAGCAGATGTTCTAGGAGCTAACTTGTTTAGTCCAGTTCTATTGAGTGTGACAGAAGGGAAGATGGATTTGTGTGTGTGTGTGTGTGTGTGTGTGTGTGGCGGAGATTGTTAAAGGGAAAACTTAAAAGTTTTAGAATCCACAACTTTATTTTTCCAGACTTTGTTTTCCTTTTGCTTACCTCCAGATTTCTAAAACCACAGTTAGAAGAGTTACATTGTCTGTGTATGTTTGAGCTTTTAACTGAAGCACTCTCTAATTTTCTCATGCTCTCTTTCTTGTGGTGAGGGGCGAGCCTTTCTTTGCTGCCATAAGCTGAAACCCAGAGACATAAATTCTTGTGCTTGTAGCAAGGCAGTCATAATGGCTGGAGAGCTACATCAGCCAGGGCACACAGCACAATAACAGAAGCTTTACTTTGAGCTTTACTGAACCTGCCTAATGCTACACCCTTGTAGAGCTTTATACCTTACCACCTCCAGCTAGCCTTGGCATCATGACACAGGCAGTGCTGTTTTCACCTATTATAAGATGTCTTTCCCTACTTATACTGAGGGTAATTATGAACAAGGGTGATATGGGATATTAAGGTGTTGCAAGAAAAATTACATTATCAGCAGCTGCTTGGTGGCCATTGGGTGGTAATAAGAATATGCTATGAGAGAGAGAAGGAGAGAGAGAAAGAGAGAGAGAGAGAATGATAGTGAGAGACAAGAACAAGTTGAGTGTTACTGACGTGTAGAATCCGCTCACTAATATAAATACACTTATTCAGGAAGTGCCATTGCAGTGGTGATAAATGAGGGTTTCCAGAGCGAGTAAAAGGTTTGCCTGTGCCAAAGATGGAACATCGAAATTTCTTTCCAGCTTTGTACGTTTGCCAAGATATGGAAGTAGGAAATGATGTGAGAAGAGATTAGAGCGGAGCAACATTATTAATTTTTTTCTTTTCCCTCTTCTGTTTCTTCCAAAGGTACTTTTTTGCAGTGCTGGTTATTTTGACATTGTTGGGAATTTTAAATGGCTTGGTACTGCTTCCGGTTCTGCTATCAATTATTGGCCCTCCAGCTGAAGTCGTTCTTGGTCTCTCCAGCCCCTCACCAGAGCCAGTGTCCAGGATTATGAACAACCATGGCTACTATGCTGGGCCCATCCCCAGAGCACCACGGCAGGCCTTTACTGAGGTCTCAGAATCTGATTACTACTCTGAAACAACCAACACATCTGGGATCGGTGATGAGGACTACAAGCACACATTCATAACCGCACCTACGCAGCCACCAACTTCCCACATACTGCTGGAGGCTAGCAAAAACCCATCTTTTCCAAAACTCACAGTAAGTGATAAAGTTATTGAAGTGATAAGATTATTGTCACTCCTGTTTTAGTAGTTGTTATTTGTGATCACTAAGCTTGTCTTTTCTTCTTTAGGTTGTAAAACCTTACAGTGAAAATTCATCTACATCATGTCCAAAAGATCAATCCAGTGAGACAACCCAGAATGCAGTAAATTCCATCAGTTCACAGATCACACGATGGGATGACAAGCAGGAGTACCAGGGATCTAAACGACACCCTTTACCCAATGACAGTGCATACACTCATGGGAGGACTACTCACTGTGGTACCAGGCAAGGCAGAGGGCCGCAGCAGAACAGGACTAAAACTCTGCCCCATGGTGGCAATACACTGCAGCAGTCAAGCAACACTGTCACCATGGTTACGGCCTCTGCCTCTGTAACCGTGTCAGTGCACCCCAATCTGCCGGGGTCATATCAGGGTACGATGCAGGAGGTCTTTGGGGATAGCATATTGGACTCTTTTGAGAACTCCAAGAGGACTTCACAAACTTATGGAAAAGCTAATCAGCCTCCCAAGAGAGACTCATTGCAACTACAAGATATGGAATCTGTAGATACCAACCAGCATCAAGCTAAACAGGGTCTAGGTAAGTTTACGAAAAATTTGCACAACCGTTCCCTTTTAACAATACTATATATTCTATTTAAATAACATTCAAAGTTTGTAATTGTGTTTCTTCGTTTGTTTTGTCTTTGTTGTAGGTGGTACATGGACCCAAACAGCCAAAGACTGCTAGACAGCACACATTGTCACCCCCCACAATCCCTTTGTCTGGAATCTATTTCTGGCTGTTTCGTGAGGTCCTCTGCGCTGTCTTTCTAAACTGTACATAAACCTCACAGATAAGAGGATTTATTTTTAAGAAAATTCTACATTTATAAATATATATTTTAATACTAAAGGAGGGGAAAACTATTTAAAAGAGTACTGTATCACTTGTGTATTCTCTTATGTAAAAGTTAAATATATAAGAGGATTCATAGGTTTTGTTTCCTCTTTTTTTTTTGTAAATATTAAGAAATGTGTTATATGTAAAAATTCAGAGAAGTTAAATATTAGGTTATTGCAAATGAAAGGTCAGTGTTCGGTTTTTGCTGCTATACATCATATATGATGAGATGATTTGCCTTGAAAATGCGTAGTACCCCCTTCTCATTAACATTTTCTTACACTGCACCGTCTTCAGCTTGTTACCGCATTATGTTAGAGGTCTTTATTACAGTTCATAACACGAAAAGCTAAGCTACCACTGCACTCTGTTCCCTGATGGTGTCTTGTCTGTGTTTGCACTGTAACACTCGGAGAACCTATTTTTGTCAGTAATTTAAGAAAAAAACAACAACTTTTATTTCATCCACGCCAACCACTGTGCCTTTATGATTTTACATATGATAGTTTACTTTTGCGAGGCTAATTAGACTGTACAAAACAATTTGGTCTTAAACTTAAACCCTAGTGGTATCTCCATCTGTAGTACATTATAGTTTTCACTGTCTCTTTAGTCTGTCGAGGTCAGTAAAACACGCTACGTGCTTTAGGATTGCAGGATCGAATGACATTTAATCCCTAGCTATGTTTTTTTTTTTTTTTAACGGGTTGCCAGTTAAAAAAATAAAGCTTTACAGTAAGTTTTTTTAAGGTTTCTGTTATAGCTAACAAGAATTACATCAGGTCAATATTCGATTTTTATTTCTTTCACTAAAGGGAATTTTGGTATGGTTTTATATTTGTTTGTTTTTTGGTTTTATTGCTTTGATAGTGGATCAGTTCGTTCTCTTACAGGTTCCTCCAGCTTGGCCAGTTTACTCCTTTATTACATTTATTCAAGCCAGTATTTCTTCGCTTCTTCCTTATGATTTTTTTTAAACACTGGTCACAACACTGCCAGGTTAAACCCAGGGAAATATTAGATTTAAGTGGCAGCTTTTTGTGGCAGAACAATATGTAGCTACTGAATCTCAAAAAAAAAAAAAAAAAAAAAAAAAAAAATCAACATAACACAGTCAAGCAAGCGCTCCGTGGTGTACATGGAGAGATAGCAGAAAGGAAAGTAGTGGGAATGGGGGTTCTGTGCTTTTATTTGAAATGTATGTCATGCCATATGAATTATTTATATAAAAAAAGTTTTATTTTTGTAGTTTGTACAGATGTTAGTCACTAGACTGATGTTATATTTTTAAAGAGTAAATATATTATAAATGCAAATATAAATATATAAATATATATATAAAAATATAAATATCTATTTGTTGCTTTTTGAGGGGTGTAAGATTGTTTGGAGTGGAGGTTTTCACTTTTTTTTATTTGGTGTTAGATGAGACATTTTGTTTTTATTTGGAAAATGAAGGAGGGGTGCGGTTGTCAATGTCCTTGCCTTTCTTCTTTGTCTAAAGATTTGAACGATATCTATTTGTTGTCCAAAACACTGACTTCAGAAATCCATGTGCAAGAAATAAAAAACGCAAGCTGTGTTACCGTCATTTACCTTCACCCTTAATAAGAATTGAACTAACAAAATAAATGTTAAAAAAAAAAAAATCAACTCGAATGTGGTTTTGTATTCTTTGTACTTGTTTTGTTAACATTTATAACAATAGATATTTTAAAATTTTAGATACTAAAATACTTAAATTCGGTGGAGGGAGGGAAGGGGGGATTGGGGTTTCTCGGCCCAAACAGGATGTGCTCGGCTGGGCTGAGGTGTTAGGTGAGTTAAGGGAGGGAGCGAGCTGCTCAGATGCAGTGGGGGAGGCTAGAGTGTAACAACCTGGCTTCACATTTCCTGTTTGATTGTTATGAGTCCTAAGGCGAGAGTCCCGTGTGCGCTGAGCCCACCAATGCAGATGAAAGGCGTGCACTGTACATTCCTCCACCTCCCACAACTCGGCCTCACATGCCGGAATCTGATACATCCCAGGCTTTTCAAGTTCCCGTCATAGTTCTGCACATTGTATGCTCCAAATTACATCATATTCTGTGGAATAAATTTAAGAGGGGTTGTGATACCATGTTATTTACTTGAAAAATTAAGGTAGCGTTTCCCGCCATAGATGTGGATGTGCTTAAAAAGAACTTTTTTTTATATTCTTTTCATATGCCAATTTGAAGGTTGGGGTTCGGAGCACAGACAGCCATGGAGTACGGCACTCCTGGAGCACCTAGAGTTAAGGGCCTTGCTCAAGGGCCCATCAGTGGCAGACCGATGTTGCCAGGGCTTAATTCCTAATCTGCTGAAGAGGCAGAACCACTTGTGCTACCACTGCCAAGGCACTCGTATTTGTGAAAGTATAGCCATCATTTCTTAGACTTCCTTACACACCACAATTTTGTTTAATGCGTAATTCTGATTGGCCAGAACTTCCTGTAACAGCATAGAGTTTAATGTTTTTTTTCACGATTTTATTAAACAGACCATAGAGTGTAAGAGTCTAAAGAGTTTTTTGACATTGGAAAGGACAGTGTATATGGTGACTATGGATTTAAAATAATAAGACAGGCTGAAATCTTTAAATTGTCTGAAAAAGACAGAAAAAGACTCTCGGGTAAGCAGAAATTTTTAAAGTATTTTACTGTATAATGAGAGATAGGTTATTTAAAAATTAGTGGTATTTTTTTATGCTGTTTTGATTTTACATGGTATGGAAATCAATCGCAGTTGTTAATTTACTCAATCTTCATTTTATAATTTTGAATCATTTATTTTGAATAAAAAAAACATCTTTTCTTAATTTACGTAATTACAAATTAGACCAATTAGCAAGTTATTAGCTTTTGATTTTTTACATCTAGAAAAATTTTAAAGAAAAATGTTTAGTAGTACCAGAATTTATGTTTTTAATAAAACATATACATATATAAAGACCTTAAAATACACTTTCTATATAATCGATGAAACACTGTGATTTTTATTTATCTAATTCTCTCTGTGCCGAGAAGTTTTCATTTTATGTAAAATATGGCTTCATAAACTTTCCTATAGGCATATAAATCATTCTTATCAGTCAGGATTAGGTTCAGGATCTCATTGGTCTGTTGAGGTCAGTAAAACCCTTTGTATTCCTCAAGGTTACAGAATCAAATGACTTTCACTTCCTTCTTTAGCTGAACTTAGAGGTGCAACAAGCTAAAATAAGTCATTATCTATACAGCAAGTTAATCTTACATTTGTTACACTGCTTCTATTGGCAAGATTAACTTTGGTGAGTTTAGAGGATGTAATGGTGTCAGTCTCAAGTACGTGTGTGGATAAAATGGACTGCTGGAAGTGTTTTGGAATATAAAGCATGGCATCTGGCACTTAGTAAAAGTTGCTTTAAATAGCTTAAATGCACAGCAGCTGGCATTTCTACCAACTGATCACTACAAGGTAGAAGGTAAAGCAAGTTCTTTAAGAATGAGATGTGTTCGGCAAAAGGAGGAAGATAAAATCGGGACAAGATCAAAAGTGTCAAACCGTAAACTGTTGGGCTTCTTGGGTGGTCGGTAAGATGAGTAGCTGAAGTTTCCTAAATACAGTTGGGTGGTTTAGTAGAAGGGGCATGTGTGCATCTTTTGTAGACTGGCAATATTTTTTTATTTTTTTTTTACATCTTATGTTTTTTATGCATTGTTTTCGGGTTTTTTTTCCCTCACTGCTTTGTTTAAAGAGGTTTTAGAATTCTTTCTCCGAAAACGTTTTATAGGGCGGAATACATGAAGTTTTATAGTATTTCTGTTGCAATGTGCTCTTTTTGGGCAACATTAACCAAAAAAAACAAAAACAAAACCTAAATCCGGATCCGTTCCGGAAATTCAATGCTGATAAATGACTATTCACCGAGTTGCATATTTCAGCTCTAAGCATTACATCCAACAACTAATCACTATCGATATTTATTCAACTCACTTCAAACTAACAAATGTGTTTGCAATCTCCCCACCCTCCTCCTCCCCAACAGGAACAATGTGAATTCACAGACAGGCCCCTTGCCGCGTAAACATGTTTAAATAAACAGGAACCCAAGGAATGCCTGTTTAATTGATTCATTCTGGCCCTGTGTTGTTTGCAGGAGGGCCCGAATGGGTGCTCGTAATGCAAACCCAGTGTTTAGAAGTGGTATTCTTGGTTAAGACAATAACGGCTTGAATGCCAGTCATGTCGCGGGGTTCTGCTTTGGATCTTTTCATGGGATGACGCCTACAAATTGGGCACCACTACATATAGCGAGAGCCTCAGTTCTAAAACAAAACGGGTAATAATCATAAGGTGGTGTGTACTGTATGGCGTGCTGGTCTTTTTTTTTCCCCTCCAGATTATAATTAAACACATGCAAACGCTAATAAAACGTAATGAAGGGAGAGAAAAGACTGGCAAAGCTGTTTCATGTGGCCAAGCTCAACATGTTGAGGGGCGTTGAGAGCAGCACCACATGTGTCCTCGGGTGCTCTGGTTCTCAGTTTCTGCCCATATATGGGTGCTGAAAGCCATGTATAAATGCACACTGATGTGTTCACCCAAGTTGCATGCTACAGCATGGACAAGCTGTAACAACAAAAGTGAGGAAAATAATGTCCCATCACAGCATTGCAAATTGAGACCCTTGATGCTGCAGTTACCAAGCAGCCCTGTAAAATTACTCATGGTGGAAAAAATGTACAATTAACCAGCAGGTGGTGCTGGTCAGGCTTAAATAAGCCCGTTTACTCACCAATGAGTTTTGTGACTTGTCAAAAAAATTGTCACATAGACTCTACAGCACAGTGATATTTGTTGCTAGGCATATCCCATCTTAGAAAGTTTAGGTCAGAGCGCAGGGTCAGCTATGATACAGCGCCCCTAGAGCAGGAAGCGTTAAGGGTCTTGCTCAAGGACCCAAGAGGGGCAGATTGTCAGCAGCAGTGGGGGTTTAATCTGGTCTTCCTGGTCGTCCAAACAATGACTGTGGTGGCTTTAACCGTTTGAGCCACCACAGCCCTGAGAATAATTGATACAATTGGTAAGGATGACACTTAAGCCAAATTCTACCGGTTTTTCAATAACCTGGAGGAGAAAAATAAAACCAAACGGCAATCAAGGAAATGACTAAAAGCAATAGCATAGAACTCTATATGCTATATAAAGTGCCCATATTGACGGTTGAAGCAATAGTTAAATTCACAAAACATTTACAGCCTAAACACACCTACCTGATATGCAAAGACAGAAAAATGATGGTTTAAAAAGTATTAAACAAAGCAGCACATTTGCAAAAGCTAGCAGCATTTTGGGATGACCAAGTCTCCAAAAGTATAATTAGACACAAGGGCAAAAAGTAGCAGGTCTAAAGTCAGGTGAGATAACAACAGAACTGTTTGGCAACAAACACTTAGGGTGGGTTTGGCATAAAAAAAAGAAGAGGAATGGTTTTAAACACAACTGTCATGTTGTGGAGGGGGTCAAATATCCTCCAAAAGCCACCGGGACCTTGTTAGAATGTATGAGCTCCTTAAAGCAACAGATTTAAAACCCAAAATCTGACAGATGAATAGATTTTAAACTAGAATTTGGCTTCCGAATTTTCCACAAGTCATTCACAGTTGTAACAAGACAACAATTCTAATAATTCCTATATGCCGATCTGATGATATCCAAATCCACAGAATTAAGCTTTTTCCATGCCTATTTTGGCCCTTGAAATAAACCCTAGTGAAGAAATGTGGCATTAGCCTAAAAGTAACAGCCACACCAGAGGATGACGTGCCATAGAGGCTCTTACTAAGCATTATCTGTGATTCAGTGCTGCTATGCTGGCAAACTCCATAAGTGACAAAGATTCACACACATGGATTTGTACAGTCATGTGAAAAAATTAGGACACCCTATAAAAGCCTGTGTATTTAACATATTTTGAAATATGGATATTTATTATCAATTGAAAGTGAAACTAAGAGATTCAAGTAATATAACCAAACAATTAAAACTGAAGAAAAGACTTTTAAAAACATAAATAAATACTTAAACAATTTCTGGTGAGAAATAAACTAAGACATCCCAACATTTATTCCCACTTAAACACAGGTGGGTTTTAGACTGGCTCTATTTAAACCTTAGAAGTTAAGTTTGGTGTGCTCTTGACTGTGGAAGTGATAGTGAAGAGTATGGTGAGATCGAAAGAGCTGTCTGAGGCCTTTAAAAAAGAAGATTGTAGCAGTTTATTAGTCTGGAAAGGGATTTAAAAAAATCTCAGAGGATTTTGAAATCAGTCATTCCACTGTCCGCAAAATAGTCTACAAGTGGAGGACATTCAAAACAACTGACAACATGCCCAGATCTGGACGTACAAGCAAGTTCACCACGAGAGAAGACCGCAAGATGATAAAAAAAGTCACCAAAATCCCCAAAGTGTCATCACAGGACCTACAGCAGGCTCTGCTACTGTTGGTGTGAAAGTGCATGACTCTACAATCAGAAAAAGACTACACAAGTTTAACTTTCATGTGAGGAAACTAAAAAACTCTAAAAAAAACAGGAAGGCCAGACTGAAGTATGCCAAAAGAACGAAGAAAAATACCAGCTCTTCTGAAATAATGCTCTTTAGACAGATGAGTCTAAAATTTAATTATTTGGACACTGCAACAGAGGACATGTTTGGTGTAAACCAAACACAGCATTCTAGGAATAGGACCTCATGCCAGTTTACCGTCATAGAATCCACTATGAATTCCACTGTGTATCAGAGGGTGCTTGAGGAACATTTATGACCATCTGTAAAAAAGTAAAGCTGAAGCAGAACTGGATCCTGCAATATGATAATGACCCAAAACATACCAGTAAATCCACCAAGGACTGGAATGGCTGAGTCAAAGCCCAGATCTGAATCCCCTTGAGATGCTGTGAGGTGTCTTAAAATGGGCTGTACATGCAAGAAACCCCTCAAACATCTGGCAGCTGAAAGAATTCTGCATTGAGCTGTGGGACAGAGACTGGTAGATTTGTCTCATTGAAGTTATTTCAGCCAAAGGGGGTAACACTAGCTATTAACGGGTAGGGTGTCCTAACTTATTCCTCAGTTAGAACACACATTTTTGTTCAAATATTTTGTTTAATGAGTAAAACCATGTTACTTTTTGTTGTTTACCTGCAGTTAAGTTACTCTCTTTTGTAAAGAGAAAATTAAAACAAGATTAACCATCAATATGTTAACATTTCCTAATAAAGAACTAAATACTTAATGGGATGTCCTAATTTTTTTTTTTTACGTATATAAACATATTAAAGGCATGCTAAATCTATCCAAATGGGACTTGCATGAAAACAGGAAGTGATTTAATAGATATCTATGCACATGCCCTGTCCACCATCAACTGTCCCTCAACAGTAGGGTCCCAGTGCACCTCTGGTCTGAACATTAGGGGGTTAATGTTCTTTCTGGAAAGACTGAATTCTCACTAACGTTCTTTAACATACATTGAAATAAAGAAGCTGCTTTTGAGCATGAGCAAAAATAAGTCTGAGTGGCCATCCCATGCACTGACCTACTGAATAAAAATAAAGAATCCCGAGACTCACTGTACGTCTCCAATGTCATGTGAAATCCTGCAAACAGCAGTGAAAACCGTCCATTCATTTGTGTTTAATAAAAACCGCGGCCTTGGTGAGTAGCTGTGGTTGAACACCTGTGTTGACAAGTGCGCTGTCTGTTCGGCATTTCAGAAATGGTCATAACCGGTGCTGTCTGACAGGCAGGAGTGCTGCCAATGCCTACTACATTTCAACTGCCTGTAACACCAAACACCCTCAAATGTGAAGTGCAGCTCATTCCCATTCCATAAAAAAACAGCCTAGAAGAGAATACAGTGGATGAATTCATTCACACAAACTATTTTACACTCATATGTAAATGTCCTAGGCTGCTCAGAGAATAGGAGCATTCGTTAAATATTTCTGCACCTGGTAGCTATCTAAACCTGGAAGCTATCTGAGCTGTTTCGCTTCCCTTTAGATAGATGCCAAGTAACTGAGCGCTGTATGAATTTGGTTACATCTCTAATACTGAATAACATTGATGCCCCGGAAAACTTGAATTTAAAGTTTGACCGCCCTCTAATGGAAAGAACAGGAACTTTTTTGAAGACACTTCAGTTATGGACTTATGATGTTATCTTACAGTAACATTTACAGCATTTGGCAGACGCCCTTATCCAGAGAGACTTACATTTATCTCATTTATACAGTTGAACAAAAAAGGGTTAAGGGTCTTATTCAGAGGCCCAACCATGGTCACTTGGTGGTGCTGGGAATCAAACCCCAATCTTCCAATTAGCAGTCCATCACCTTAATCATTGTGCTACCACTTCCTGCCCTGGGAATTTGTTTTTTTCCGAAACAAAAAAAGAGTGTAGTCTTAAAAAGGTGATATACTATATTATCTGCATTTGTTTATTAGTAACATTATTTATTTACATAACGATTTCATTTCAAATCGGTCAGTTATGCATACACTTCCAAACTTATTATATACTCATAAAACACTGTCAGCTACAAATATTTTTCTGTTAGATTATGTCCCAAACAGCTGTGGTATTTAAAAGACTGAAACGTTTTTTACAGCATTTGGCAGACGTCCTTATCCAGAGTAATTATACAATTATCTCAGGGGCCCAGCAGTGGTGTCTTAGTGGTGCTGGTAATCAAACCCCGGTCTTCCAGGTATCAGTCCAACACCTTAACCATTGGGCCACCACTTCCCTTTAAATCCAGTTCTTTAAGGTTTTAAGAAAAATTATCGCATTACCTTAATGACCTGGTCAGGGCACAAATTAAAACTGGCAAAAAAACCACCTAGAAGTGCTTCTCTATATCAAGTTTTTTTTTACCTAATTGCTGATATTGCCAGAAGATAAAATCAAACTCTTATCACTACAGCAGCTTAAGGACAGTGAAGAAATTTGAACAAAACTACACTGATTGCAACAAAACTTAAAAATAAAAAAAAAATCAATTCAAATTCATTTTAATTTATTTGTTTAGCTTTTAACAACGGACATTGTCTCAAAGCATCTTTACACAGAATGCAGTAACAGTGAAAAGCCTTAGTTTGTCTGTAATGAGTAAGCCGGGGGCAACTGTGGCAAAGAAATAACTACCTGAGATGAAGTAGGAAGAAACCTTGAGAGGAACCAGACCCAATAGGGAACCCATTCTTATCTGGGTGACAACGCATGTTATTGTTAATTACAGCATATTGTAATGATCAAATGTAGTGCAAACTGTAGGCTTCGGTCAGTGGAGCAGAGTGAGTCCCAGTCCATCATCGACTTTAGGATACAGTCTAAAAGGATGTCTATAGAAGAGTGGATTTGTGATGTATTCACCTTCGTTAATCATTACAAGTCCTAAGAAGCAAAGAACCTTAAGGGGGCGGGGTTACACATATAGAATATATGCATGACCCAGGCTATTTAGATAAATCTTCTGTATTCTATCTTTTACATCTATCAAATTAATCATTACATTTAAAGAGCATTTTCTCAGAGCATATCATGTCCCTATACAGGAAATAAAACAGAAAAAAAACATTCTGACATTCTGGACAAGAGCGTCTGCTAAATCCTTTTTTTTTTTTTTTGCTTTATTTCTTTTCTTTTAACATTAATTGAATGAAAAAAAGCAAATAATTAAGTAAGATTTTTTTTATTTTGTCATTTTTTTTAAATGAAGCTACTCTATTATGGTGCTTAAGCTGCAATTCAGTCATGCTTTTAATTATGACTTATTATGCAATTAATATGGTTGGATCAAGTATTCAGCTTTTGCAACTGATTAAAATGATTTTATTCATTGCTTTATAACCTTTTACGTATTTTAAGTAATTAAAAGACTAGAAAACTACCTTTTTTTAAAAAAAAAAAAAAAAAGCCAAACAATTATATTAGTATTAGTTTTTGTTTTATGTATTTGTATATTTGTATAAAAAACATTTTCAGTGGTTGTGTGTGTAAAAAAAATTACATATAAAAAAAAAATGTAAATGTCAACAAAAAATAATTCTAGTGGGTTTTATATCCTGAAAACAAACTGGAACAGTTGTAACATTATTACATAGACATATGAATAAAAGAAAAAAAAAAACATGTTTTCTCCTCATTTTATCTAATGTTTAATCTTTAATCAGAAACTTTTTCCAGTCAACCTGAAACTTTTAATCTGCATTTGTATGACTGGCTAATTGAATAACTGATCATGCTGTACAGATATTCTAATAAGGACAGCCATTAATTATAGCGCTTCTAACGTCACGGACTTCGCGGCAGGCAAAGTTTCTAGTCAGGCGCGTCCGCGGGCGCAACACAGCGCGGTTGCCAGGCAACGCCGACATGCCGCCTAATCAGCGGAATGAGAGGCACCTGAGCGCGCGCCTATAAAAGAACAAAGAACGGAGCAGTCGGCGTGCGGTCATTTAGGTAGCACCAGGTATGGGGCGCAGCCCTGGTATAGCGGGGAAAAGGAAACGAAATAAGAACGATAACATTTAAGAAAAGAAAATGAGAAAGGAAGAAAAAAAATTAAGGAATAGATTAAGAAAAGACCAAGCAAAGGAAAAGATCAGGAAACGAAGAGATTAGAAAGGAAGAGAGAAAATATTAAGAACAAAGTTTAAGCAAAAGAGAAGATTAAGCAAAAGGAAAAATTAAGAGAAGAAAAATAATTTAATTTTTTTGTGGACAAGATTTTTGTTTGCATTATTCTTTAGTTTATTTACAGCTGATGAGATGTTTGTTGGTTTAAAAGCACACACACCCCCAGTCACTTTGAGTGGAAATCCACCAAGCACACATTTCTCTCTTGTTTAGGACTCAAATCTAACCTCGTGTTCTCTCCTGGGAGCGCACGCCATTACAGCGTTACCTAAGGAAAGCACAGGAAGTTCTGATTTTGTATCCGCCACCTTCTCTGTTGTCATTTTGTGAATTTACTGAGCTGAAGTAAACCTAAATAATTATCTAATGTAGATTTCTACCACTTCAAGTGAACTGGGGCAAGATTTATTCCTTTATATACCCATCAATTCTCTTTTAAGAGTCAAGAAAGGTTTCTTTGGGAATTGCCCATCAGTACTGAACATCAAGGCAGAGTCAAAAGAGACAAATAAGGAAAAAGTGGTAGTGATGGAGGGGGGGAGGACACAATGGACAAAAAAAAAGAGGTCGCTTTGCTGGGTGGCTCTGTCTGTTTATTTCGTCAGTAAAGGGAACTGAATGGCGGTTGCTGCCAGTTCTGTCTGAGTGGAGAATAATATTCGTGTGGACAGACGGAACCCAGCGAGAGAAAAGAAAGTCAAACGAAACTCAAATCCAACAGACACACCAATTCTCAGGGCTCATATGAAATGCATTACTAGAGTCTAGTAAACCTTCCTTTGCCTTTCTTTTAAAACAAAAGCAAAAACTGGGCATCTGTGATTGATCTACTTTTAGAGGACAGAGAATAATATGACATTTTATATGACCCAGAACCTACCATATCCTCATCCCCCCCCATATACTGACATCATCGACAGACGCCATAATCCAGAGTGACTTATCTCATTTATACATCTGAGGAATTGGGGGTTGGTGGCGTTGCTCAGCGGGCCAACAGAGACAACTTAATAGTGTTAGGAATCTTCCAATTATCAGTCCAACATGTTAATTACTGACACCCCCCCACACACACACACAGGAATAGTGTAAAGAAAAAGACACAATTTGCACGAAAAATTAATAAATATATAAACCCTATTCACACCTTAGCTAAACTAGGGACATGAAAGATTAAAAAATCTTCCAGTTCACCCTAGGACAGCAGCTCCCAACAAGAGGGGTCCTGACCCACATTAGAACATTTTATCTATGAACCCCCTAGTTGACCAATAAAAAATGGACAAATTTGGTAATTCATCGATCGCAAAAACACCCATTCTCACTAATTCTCCTTCAGCAGCTGATAGTAATGACCCAGGCATACTGGACCAAGGTGAGACAGCCTTTACTAAGTCCGGTAGCGGTACTAGCAATACTGGAAAGACAAAATTCAGGAAATACCAAAATATCATTAAATGTAAAAAGGGGCCCTTAAATATTTTCTTTAAATAAAGAGGTCTCTGACAAAAAGTCTTGACCTAAAGTCTTGTGTCTGACACTTATAGACAACATAGATCTGACTATCTGTATGTACTGGATCAGCATCACATACCTTGAAGTACGTCTCGCAACCTGTTCTGTATTATACTTTCTCTGAGCTTCTAGCACTGCTTGGTTGGGCCAACTTTCAGAAATAACATGTTGCCAATAATCAGCTACTAGTCTGCACTTTCCTTTCTAATGACTCGAAACACTAAAACTAGAAAATAAGGCTTTATTACCAGGAAAAAAAACAAAATAAAATTCAAACTCATCAACCTACTCATTATAGCTTAAATATAGTGTGGAGATAATATTTTTCAGTCAATAAATCTGTTAAAAACACATACAGAGTTGGTGTAAATCATATGACCCCTCTAAGAAACCGTTACTGATTTGTGCCGAATGAATGTACAGGAACAACTACATCCATTTTTAGCTTTGCAATAACATGGGGAAAATGAGCAGTGTGGCCTTCGACTATGGTTTGGAGTGTGTCTGTATTTTAGGAAAGTGGGTTTGTGGAATGCCACCCAGACAGTAGGGTAGTGTGTGTTCGTGGGGGGATGGGGTTGTTCTTGCAAAAGAAGCAGTTGGACTGGTGGGCCTCACGCAGAGACATCAGGCCACCCAGTTTTAAGCTGGTTTGTTTATTTTTATCCTTTGGGGAAAACGGTTCAGCGAGAGCTGTTTAGTAAGTCTTTGATTTGTTGTGTCGTCTATTGCTCACAGGGCATGTGGAAACTCCGTGTGGAACTTGTAAAATTAGAATTGTATGTGTTAAGGGTCAAAGAATGAGGTCTTAGGTGGCCTAGAGGAACTGCTGGGACGACTGGGGGTCTCAAATCACCAACATCATGTGTTCATGGTGTGGAGGTAAAATTGCATCTATGTAAGCAACTGTCTAGCGAAATAAAAAAAAAAAGGGATTGACAAACTCCAGGGCAGATTATAGTATAGCAGAGAATATGGAGTCAATTTTATACCCCAGCATGTTATTAGTTTCATACTACACAGCTGTCAATCATAAACCCAGACATACAGTGAGGAAAAAATTATATGACCACTGACAAAGAAGTGATCAGTCTATAATTTCATAACAGTTGAAAAAAGACTTCGTACTTGGTGGCAAAACCCCTTTTGGCAATCACAAAGGTCAGACCTTTCTTGTAGTTGGCCACACATCTCAGAAGGGATTTTGCCCTCCTCCTCTTTGCAGATCCTCACCGAATCGTTAAGGTTTCAAGTTTGACGTTTGAGAACTCAAACCTTTAGCTCCCTCTACAGATTTTCTATTGAATTAAGCTCTGGAGACTGTCTAGGCCACTCCAGGACCTTTAAGTTTTTCTTCTTAAGCTACTTCTTTGTTGCCTTGGTCATTTGTTTTGGGTCATTGTCATACTGGATTTCCCAGCCACAACCTATTTAAAATGCCCTGGTTAAGGAACAGAGGGTTTTTCTGTACATGGCCCTGCCCATTGTCCCTTTCAATGCAGTTGATTTGTCGTGTCCCCGTAGCAGAACACCCCAAAAGCAAAATGTTTCCACTCTCATGTTTGATGGTGGGGATAGGGTTCCTGGCATCATAGGCATCATTCCAAATCTCCAAAAAGTTGCTGCCAAAAAGCTTGATTTTGGTCTCATCTGACCACAATACTTTCACCCAGTTATCCTCTGAATCATTTAGATGTTCAATGGAAAATTTCAGACAGGCCTGTACATGTGCTGTCTTGAGCAGGGGGCTTTATAGGTGCTGCAGGATTCTATTCCATCACAACGTAGTGTCTTACCAATTGTTTTCTTAGTGATTAATAAAACTTAAGCTTTGCAAAACCAAACTACTTTTAATCCCAGCCGACTCATCCTAATGACAAGATCCTGCAATCACTATGGTCCAGTCACTTTGACCACTGCTCGCAACCTTAATTATGGACAATTAATTATCCTTTTCCTCACATGTTGCCAACACACCCGAACATTTTTTGTAAGCACAGTCACTTTACAATACTATAGTCACTTACAATACTATAGTTACTTTACAATGCTGTCTGCACAGTACTGTTGTAATTTGCACATTTCGTGTCTACCTCATCTACAATATGGTTGGCGTTATTCCGTTATGTCCCGCCCTTTATTGTCTTTCTGCACCGTCCTTATGTTTGTATTGTTTATCGTACTGTCTGTTTCTGCACTGTCATGCACTTTATGTCTATCCTGTTTAGTGGCTCTTTGTTGTTTTGTAAATGCTATGTTTTGTGTAGCACCAGGGGGTCCTGGAGAAACGTTATTTCATCTCACTGTGTACTGCATCTGCTATATATGGTTGAAATGACAAAGCTCCTTGAACTTGAAATGATCCTGCAGGTTTATCCTCCATAACTTCCGGATTCGACCATTCCTATCCACTCAGTTGCTTGTGCAGTCTCTTGTAATTTCTTAACTGGACTACTGCTACACGCTCCTGACAGGCCTACCTCCGAGTGCAATTCTTTCTCTGCAGATGATTCAGAATGCAGCTGCACATGTTTTCAACCTACCCAAGTTTTTACACACACCACCCCAATGCTGCACTACCGCTACTGGCTTCCAGTAGCTGCACGCATTAGATTCAAAACACAGATGTTCATCTACAAAGCCAAAAATGGGGCAGAACCCTAGTACCCTTTCAAGCGCTAATCACTTCTCGAATAGCACCACATTTCCTCAAATCCATAAGTACTGCTTGACTGGTCCCACCATTCCCTAGGATGCCTGACAAGAATCTATGCTGCCCTTTTAATAGTTTTTGTGGTTGTTGCACTTTGATTTGTGATCTAATGTACTAGTATTGAGCTGTTCAATGATGTGACTCAAAGCTGCTAAATGCTGTAAATGTAAAGTCAAGCATCTTGGCTATTCTAATTTGCACAAAAAAACAACCATTCAGGGCATTAGGTCGTAAGTAAACATTTATTCAGTGAATATGAAAGTTTCTTATATGACAACACCTATAAACATACAAAATTGTAATTAAACTTACAAACGAACATGTTAATACAAAACACTGGCATTTAAAAGAACCAAATTACTTGATTTGTCTTTTTAAACCTTTGTTTGACTGTCATGCCAGATTTGGTGATCTGGCCTTTAGTGCCTCAATAGCTGATCGCAGTGTATGGTAAGATCCTACAAACAGACAAAAATCGTTAATACATTCTGTACAACAGACCACGTTTTATTTCTTAAAAAAAAAAAATAACTGTGTTTAAAGCACAAACCTTGAAGTCTCTCCATGTAGGCATCGATTTCTGGTAGACCGCTTATAGGGTCATATGATGAGTGTTCCATCGCCCTGGCAATTTCATTGCCATGCTGAAAGAGAGCATAGGAAAAGAAGATAAACCACAAAGTGAAAAAAAAAAAAAAAAAAAAAAAAAAAGGAATGTACCTGAATTTACAGTTTAAATATTTGTAATGAGCATGGTGTACGCAGTGTATACACACCTGCAGATCTTCATAGAACCTCTCTTCTAGTTCAGACAACTGGGCCACGACTTCAAGCTCTGCAGGAATAGCTTCCTGGAAAAAAAAAAAAAGGTCAGAAAACCTTTACTAGTGATGCACCGATGGCATATATTCACAGTCATACAAACGCTTCGATAGCAATAAACAATACTTGTTGTGACCTCACTGACAGAATATCCGACTCAGCGGTGTGGAAAAATTACAAAAATATTGATAACCCATGGTAAAAGACTGCAAACTTTGTTCCGGAAAAATATCAGAAGTTACAAAAATGAGTATTTAAAATAAAAGTAACCTAAACATAAGACATTAAACCCTTGAAAAACAGGAGAAAATGGCAAAAGATAACCAGAGCTATACAAATAATTCAGATTATCTTTTGGGTAATAAAGGGTTTTGGTGCAGCCTTAAAATTTAAGTATTAACTTAGTCGAACACCTGCACTTACCTCCTCTAGGGAACTGCTGCCCTCATCAGACTCTTCTGTTAGCCTAGCGTTCTGTGCAGTTTCCTTGGACAAGCCATTCAACTCCTTTACCCTACCAGCCAAAAACAGAAACGAGTGTGTCACCAGGTTTAGCCACTAGAGGAGCCCTTAAGACAACAGGGGGCTTTTATTTTACAGAAAAAAATTTTTCTGGCAAAAGCATGCATGGACTGTACCTGTCTGCATAACGTAGCGTGTTCAACGTGTAATCACAGGAGCTCATGCCAGGTGAGATCATGGCAATCTGAAAAGCATGCTATTCATTTATATGTGGGTCTATATTTTTAATTCACTTAAGCATCTAACACCATTGCAACATCTAAGGAAAATTTATTTTAATATCAAATGGTTCAATTTAGAACTTACATGTACATTTGATTTGTGACTTCAACATAACACTTGAGATTATTAAGAATTAAATTGTTTAATGTAAACACTGCAGATTATCTACTTTCTTTGGTTTGGCAGGGATCGACTAGTCATTTATCCAACACAGGAGTCAGTACTAATTACCATGCAGGTTCTGGAGTTTTCGCCTATGAAGGAGTCTCGAAGCACCTGGGTCAGCTTACTCATCCTGAAGGGGATGTGCTCACTGTTCTGCCCCAGGGATCGGATACATTCCTAGACATCAGATCAGCAATAAGACACATAGGGACACCAATAATGTAAAAACTTTTTTCGATTTCAATGCATCGAGTAAAAACATTAAGAAAAATTAAATCATGCAATTTGATGCATTAATATAAAAATCAGACAGTACCTTTAATGCCAGAAGACTGCGATTGATCTCGGCAGTCTCAACCATAGTCTGCCGGTCATTGCTGCTTACATCTGTGCCTCGCTCATTCCCTGCCAAGTCCACCAGCGAAAACTTTCCATGAAGCAGCTTATGCCGCCTTAAGATAACCTGCAGGACGGCATGGGAGCGAGACGAAGTGGCATTTGCAAACGTCTGGCCAGATGTTCTAAAAAATAAATAAATAAATTATATTCATCAATAGTTAGCTGTATCGATATTTTTACACTGTCCTAGTTGTGACTAGTTGAAAGATGAGCTGGATTAGTTAATTTCTAGTGTTACCTGCATGCACTCCCCTTCTCAATCAGCTTTATAACATCCTCAACAGATGAGACGGGCATTTCCAGCAAGCCAACCACCTGTACCTGCTGGTTTTCATCCTCCAGCACACGCAGTTTTGCCTTTTTGTTCAGCAAGTCAAAGACCTAAAAACATAAAAGTTTAATAGCTATCACCTAAAGAGCATTGGCAGGTGAACAAACAAAAACTAAACATTAATTTAATGTAGGTCTACACAGAAGACTTATCAGATGCTGATGTGTAAGGAAACCAATTATCCATGTGCCCCAGAATCGACTTGAAAAAATAAGGTACCTACTGTACAGCTCATCTCTTCTCAGCTTATCTCTCTCAGCCATTTTACATATTTTATATACACACACACACACACCTTGCCATTGTAAATCTCAAAAAAGGTCACATATGGGCACAGGTCAGTATGTCGTTTCTGTTGGAGGAGGGTGAACACATCCTGTGCTGTAAGGTACAAGATTCGAATCAAATTTTAAAAACAACAATAGTTAAGTGTAATTTCTTTTTTTAGGATAATCAATCATTAACAAGTCACCTGCCAAGGCATAGATCCCATTAGAGCTGTTCTGGGCCTTTCCCGAAAAGTTGCCACCCATCGTCTTTTTTTTTGTTAAACCAAAAAAGAAAGTAACAAACGTTATCTTCATTCATTCATTGAGGAACATTTAACAAGACTAACAGTATAACCTACATGTGTTTTCCCACTCCCTGTCTGACCATACGCAAAACACGTTGCCCTTCCACCCTCAAAAATAGTCTTAACCAGAGGTTTGGCAGTGAACCTGAAAACAGAATAGAAAAAAGTGCATCAGAAACAACTGCATATCAAAATGGCAAATAATTAGATGTCTAGATAAATAATCCATAACTGCAGACAGAACCCCTAGTTACCTGTAAACCAAATCATTGCTGGCATCTTCATCAAAAGAGTAATCAAAGTGGAAGTGCTGATTATCGAGGTACTTGGTGAGATCAACTTTCTGCTTGGGTTCATGGAACAGTAAGACCCCGTTTCCAGGAATCGTCACCACATCAATTTCTTTTTTAGCCGTTTCTAAAGAAACAAAAAAAAACAACAAAAAACACAAAACACAACATAGTTTAACATGGAATTTAAAAAAATAATCATAAAATGTATACAATGCTTTATCATGAACTATAATAATTATGTATATCTACCTTTTCTGTTTAGTGGCCGCTTGCGAACACACACACAGATTCTATAAAGCTCAACCTTAAAAAAAAATGGATTAAAACATACAATTATTAGGAAAGGCAACATAAATGCATCGACAGTCTCTACATTGGATAGTATTTTGACCTACAGGATCACTCAGTGATAACGGAACTTTCTCCACAGTCTCTCGATACTCTTCAATCATCTGGTAAAACTGCTTGTTGGGCCGGTTCATATCTCCAAACTGAGGATAAACAGAAACGAAGTGATGAACTGCATTTCACACAAACCTTAATTTTTAAAGGGCCCATAGCCCACAAATTGATATAATTCTGGTTGTGCACACACACTGCCAACACATTTTAGATTAAAATGTGTAAAAGTGCATGTAAATATACCCCACGTACCTTTCCTTTCTTGGTTTGCGTTTCTGGAATCTTAGTTATCATGGACAGCCTTTTGTTTGTCACTTTATTTACTTCGGGAACACGTGAAAGGCGCTGGTCTAAAATTTAATGGACAACAACAATAAGAGTTTTGGCTTTCATCTGCTCACTTTTTGACTGAAATCAGACTCTACTTACATAAGCACAGCAACAGCTATAAATAAAATGAGTTAAATTTAATTGATGTAAAACAAAATTGCTCTCAACTAGCTACCCTTAAACTTACTTGTGGGTGCAGCAGCACATTTTGAGGCCTCACTTTCTGATACCGCTTCAACTGCCGGAAGGAGAGGAGATGGTGGTTTAGCAACTTGTCTCCTCGGATAACTGGGCAATCCTGACGTGATAGACATTCACATTTTTTTTAATACTGTCAAAGTGCGAGCATAAGTATATACACAATATAAATATGAGAAAACATGCATTTTATAAGTGTATCATGAAAACAGATAATGTGCACTAACCCAAGGGTCTAGGAATAGTAGAAGAGAGCTGTTCCTGAGCATCATCTGTAGGATTCAAGCCAGTCGAGGAAACAGTTGGAGGTCGAAATAGACAAGTCTGGCGAGTGGTCATCCTTCTAGGGACTGGAAGGCAAATTAAGTTAATTAGTAAAGGTTTATTTTATAAGGAAATTGTTGAGTGTAATTGGTGCATTCATAAATTTTACAGGGTGATTGAATTTGATGTAGCAGCCAATGTAAAGACATCAGTACAAACCAGTGCAGTAAATTTCACACCCGACAGGAAGGGAAAGTGGTCATGTGCTGATATTATATTATATTTGTCAAAACATGATGTAAATAACTGATGACATTTTAGTTTAAATTGCTATTTAATCTTTGTGCATACTTGAACTTGGTAAAATATAGCAACATCTATTAAAATTCTTCGGGCAAGTTATTAATCAGTCAGGAATTGCAGTGTAGGGAGGGGAGTCCTAATGCATTGTTCTTTTATTAAACAAACTAACTAGCCTTATGTTTATTTTACTTTCATAACACAATGTCCTTTCGGTCTTTACATGGTCACGCGGTTACAATTCACACAAAGCTACACCTACTACAACAAATACTAGTATGATAATCATTCACTGTGCCGATACATGTTTTACAAATAATTTATTTTGATACCCACAGAAAGGGAAAAAAAACCAGCCATTTTACTATACTACTATTACAGGAGTATCATCAACAAGAAAATATAAATATTATAAGTCATAGCAAGTCATCCTACATGCAGGTGGTGGGCACAGTGTGCTAGTTAGTATAAAGTAGAAACTAGAACAATTCACACTGTTTTCTATGAATAGATAATATGATCTCAGTTTGAGCTTAAAGCCTTGCTGAAGATAAAAGATTCAATTTTAAAATTCTGTAATAAGAATAAAAATCAGGACAGAGCTGAAAATGACTGATCAATGACAAAGAAAAATTAGGCACTAATATAAGTATTTCCATATCTACATTAAAAACGTTGTTATTCATGAATTAATTAACTGACATTTCTAAAAAAATCACTAAGACATGAGCTTAAAATTTTTCCAAATGTATCGTTTACCATCCAGTTTCATTGTAACCAAGTGTTATTTTAATAGAAACGATGTTTGCAATTTATTAAATACTATTTCCTTTCCCAGATTGTCTTTGCGCTCAAAGAATAATTTTATCATGCAAATATAATTAAACAATATCTTGATAAATCCCACAGCTCATCAGCACATGACTTGTGAGGAAGCAGTACAAATCCCAGAGTTTAGGGTAACCGCAGGTTCTCAACGTTTTAGGCCAGTGGGTCACCTGTTTATGAATGCATCATGCCAGAACTCGAAATGCAGTAGACTATATGGCATGAATAAAAGTTTAATCAATTCAATAAATGTGCCTTAAGTCATGTGTGGATGGGTAAAATGAAATAAGGTTGAGAACCCATGGAATAATCAATTGAATTTAAACCTCTGAAGTCTGATCAGGATTTGCAGAGGTCAGTATGTAAGGGGGGGGAAAAGGCACTGTATGCAAACCTTGCTCCTCAGAGGGACCAGCTGGAGAGGCCACTTCAAACGGAAAACACGCAGTGAGATTATATAAAGAATTACGAAGAAATTGCATTGCAGTGTTGCAAGTGAAATCCACGGTCACTTACTCTCTGAAGGTGCACGTATCTTTGAGGACTTTTTAGGAAGCTCCGATTTCTGAAAGAAAAGATGGTATGGTATCTTATTTTTTTACCCAGACAGGCGCTTTGTGCAGACTGTGTTCTGGCACCGAGGTAATGGAATGAACTTTTCAACGGCATCATAAGCGAGTGCCTAAGACCTAAGCTGTCACTGCTGGGCCCTTAAGCAAGGCGAGAAGTTTATTTACATTTTACACATTTTATACACAGTGGTCATTGAAATTGCTTTACGTATGAGATATTAAAACCATAAAAGAAAAAAATATATATATATAACAGTAAAAACAAAGAAATTAATATAGAAACAAAGATTTAGGAAATGCTTTAACATTTAAATTATATAAACTGATTACAGTCAGTTCGGCTGCAGAACTGAACAGATGGGTTTTGAGCCTGGATTTAAAGATTTAAGGATTCTGATTTAACACATCTGGGCCGCATAATAGCTGCAAGCAGATTCCCCTTGTTTAGATTGAACCTCTGGTATGTCTAACTAACTTGATCCTAATACTAATCTGAGTGATCCGATTGGTTTGTATTCAGGGAACATATCTAAAATGAGATTTATAAATGAGTCACCAGTCCTAAAAATAACCAGCCCAGAACTCTTGACTGCTGTCCGTGTTAAAGGTCCTATCCATTTTATTCCTTTATTGTCACCTAAAACACCAAGAAAGGAGCACCGCCTTTTCTCTGTGTAGTGTTTTGGTATTTGGCGGACACTTTTACCCAGAGCGATACCTTTAGCTTATGTATAAAGCTGAGCAACTGGGGGTTAACGGCCTTGTTCAGGAGTCCAGCTTGGTGGTGCTTGGAATCGAATCCACAATCTTCAGGTTGACAGTCTAACACCTTAACCACTAGGCTACCACTACCACTTTCCCCATACATGGCAATTAGATCTTTTCGACTTGCAATATTATAGAATCCACCAAAACACTGACCTGCTCGGCTTTAGGGACCCGGGCAGGACTGGGTGCTGAAGCGGTGGAAGGTCCTGCTTGTTTTGGTCCTTGTAGGTATTCGAGTAGGTCAGCATTGAGACGAGAGATGTCACTCAGGTCAACCTAAAAGGACAGAGACACACCATGTGTGGCTTTACACAACAAGCAGCAAGAAATAAAAAAACCCAAAAACAACTTAAACTGTTGTCTTTTGGTCAAACCTCTTTTCCTTTTGTCACTTCTTTCTCGGTCCACTCGACATGGACTGTAGACTTGGTAGAGTTGACAGTTTTCACTGTTGCACTATGAACTCTTCCTGCACACAAACACAACAATGTCAGCTCAATAACGTCACACTTAACGTCAACACAAGTATTACGACGAGTATAAAGGAACAACTGCGAATAAAAATAGATATTTTAGTTCACAACTCCTAAACCAGCCCGACGAGTCGGTTAAACCGTTAACTAGCTACAATGCTAACAGGGAAAAGATAAAAACTTTAGCTAGCATGGCTGCTACCATGAGAGTTCAATTTTCCACATTTTCCTTACCGTCACTCCGGCTAATTTTAACCGCAATTCCAATAAGAAGCGTCGCAGCTGCAGGGTCCATTTTAGTTTACTTAATATTTAAATAAACAAGATATTATACTTAAATTATAAAATAATAAAACAGCGAGCAAGAGCTACGCAACAAGCCGCCAGGGCGTACAAACACACATATACACACACACACACACACACACAACGAAAAAAAAAAAATCTCAACCGCCAAACTTTCAAATTACGTCAGCGGAAGTAGTTCTTCTAACCGGAAGTGGGTAAGAGACCAGTGATTAAAGCTGGCCTATGTTAAGCTGCAGGTCATTTAGGATTAAGACGAGGATGCAGGATCGGGGTGTGTATACAACATATATTAAACATTAAAAAAATGTTATAAATGATATTTTAAAATCTTACAAAAAACCCCCCACAATATATGAATATCTTTTTTTTTTAAATCAAAAATATATTTCTATAATAATAAATTAGAATATTTTGTTGTTTCAAATATTATAGACTAAACTAAAACAGCCAATTTAATAAGTGTATGATATTATAGTTTTTAAAATTATTTGTACTTTGTAAAGAACTGAGAACTGAAATATACGTTGTATATCTTAATTTATTTATTTGTATATTTATTTATTTATTTTGTACATCCTACTTTGTTTATTTATTTATTTATTTAATTAGCCACTTATTTATTTATTAAATTAGCATTTTATTTACCTTATATTGTAGCTTCCAGCAAATAAATCCTTATTTTTCATTTTTCTAATGCTCCAATTTTAAAAGTCACTTTTCTAGACAGTTGCAGGAAGGATGCTCACCGGATGGGGTTTGCTAATGATCTCACACCTGCGCTGTCTGTAGACGTGATTTTACCAAGTGGGATGTGATCCTGAATCAACATTTCAATCATCCGATCATAACCATCTGATGTGATTAGCGTGTGTCGACCGAACCGGTCTCAATCCATTTTTAAATCTTTCCCCTTTTTTGTCTACAAACAAACTGGAAAAACTTGAAATGCTGAACGGTATCTGATTGTCTGAGACTAAAAATTCATTGATTCTGGAACAATTTGACAATGACGATTCATTAAATCATAACATAGTTCAGAAACAACATTAATGAATTTGAAGTGTATTGATTATAATGATCCAAAATAAACATTAATAAATTTATACAGTGAATCATAAACAATCACTAGTAAACAATTAAATGTAAAATGTTCTGAAATGGTGAACCTGTAGAACCGCAACAGAGCAACATTCTTACTATAAAACAGGGTTTATGATTATTCAATTAAATCACAGACTTTTAAAATTCAACAATCATGAGAGAGATTTTTATAATCATAAACACACACCCAAATACCTTTTACTCTATACACACACACACACACACACACACCAATTTTTGGTCATGAAGGCAAGTGAAATGTTCACACATTTACTAAACTGCAAATACATGTTGTATGCAATTGTATTATATATATATGTTATTTAAGTAGTTCATGTTTTTTATTGAATAAATACATTTATATTATTTTGATCTACCAGCAGGGAAAGATGGAAAAAAATGTGATTAAGGCAGGTTTGGTCCACTCACATGGATAAAAGCAGATGGTTATGGTTGGTTGATTGAAATGTTAATCCAGATTCAACAAAGGATGTTAATCTAGGATCAGATCACACTTGGCAACATCACGTCCACCCTGCCCTAACCTGTATTAGTTCTTTCTGAAAATCGCTTAGGGAAGAGGTTCATGTAAAAGTGTAGTTCTAACTGATTTTTTGCAGAAAACTTTGCAGTATGTTAACCATTAAAGCACAGGGTCAGCTGGAGCAGGAAGGGTTAAGGGTGTTGCTTAAGGACTTAAAAGTGGCTGGCTGGTGGTGGTGGTGGAGCTTGAACCCAGGTCTTCTGGTCTTTAGATCAACAACTCAGCCACCACTGCCCCATAAAAATCATTTTGTAATTTGTGTAGTTTAATATGTACATTATAGTACAGGAGCTGAAGGTTTAATTGTATAGGTTCCTTTTTTTTTATTATTCTAAAGCTGTGTGTGTTGTGCATAAATTTAGTATATGCCCAAACAATGACTGAAATCACTTTCCATCCCAAACAAAAGCTGCTTTTTTTGTATCACAGGATAAGAGGTTCTTTAATGATGTAGTTCCCCCGATGACCACAAGGTGGTGACGTGAGTTACATAGTATCTAAGTATCTAATATAAAAAATAACGTTAATAAAAGTTAAAATTTAATGGGGGTTTTTTTATATCACAAGGATGTCTGTGTGGGTGTGTGTAACTTACCTGGCGAAAGAGGTGGCATCAGGGTGCATTATGGGAAATACGCAAGCCAGCAAAGGCATCAGCGCACTCAGCAACTATTTAAAGCCCCCCGTGGCCACCAGGGGGCCCCCACGAGTTTTCAAATTGACAGATCATTATTATAAACATTATGAACGTTATAATCAACAGTAGTAATTATACAAAAATGCAATATTAAACAAAAACTCTCATTAATGTCACCAAAAAGGACAAATCCTTTTGGTGCAAAAAAGAAAAGACAACTACACTAGGCTAGTAAATTTAAACTAGGCTACACTGTCTGATGGTTAATTTATGTACATTTTGCACCACATTAAATAAGCCACTACAAGACTAAACACCTGAACACCTAAGCACTTTTGTGGGTTCGCTACTGTTACAAAAAAAAAAAAAACATGCTTTATTAAAGGTAACGTAACTAAGAAACACAGCGTCAAGAAATAAAATGAATAATTGGTGTTTAAGGTTTGTAGTGTGCAAGTATCCTAAGATTGACAATAATTAGCCATATTAATAATTAGCGGCACCAAGGGTAGGGGTGGGAACGTTTTTTTTTGCGCAGGGGGACTGAAGAAATAGAAGGGCCAGACATAGGGGTTCTATTTCCTGTAATGTATGGTGATCGCTATGCGAAAGCTATTTCAGCCACTGCTGGTGGGCTGTTCATTAATCTCCAGGTCTCCTTCCTTCTCTGATTGATTCGCCAGCTTAAACCTCAATATGCTTTTATTTTGTTCGGGATTCCTAAAAAAAAAAAAAAAAAAAAATATGAAACGTGTTTCTGCGCCATTTGGACTAGTTTATTTTTAGGGATTTTAATAATATCAGAGATATATTTTATAATACGGACCCATCAGCTCCCCTTCTTCCTGCTGTTATGCAGAGGGACCTCCAAACTCAATTCTGCTTAGGGCCCTCTAGAGGTTTAACTTACTACTGAGGTCCCAGTAATAACAGACAAAATATACAAGTAAACCGGGGGGTTGATTCTAATAGTAACATTCTAGTAGTAACATTACTAGCAGTTATGTGATAGTATGTTTGGTGCAGAATAGGTGTGGTAAGGAGCCCCCACCTCATATTGTAACCTCATCATAGGGCCCAAAATTGCTGAACTCAGCTTGGTGACTATACATTTTCAATTCAATTCCGTTTTATTTATAAAGCGCTTTAACAATGGAAGTTGTCTCAAAGCAACAAGTCAAAAAAAAAAGTCCACGATTAATGCTAGAAAAAAATGTTATCAAAAACATCCCTAGCGAGCAAGCCTGGGGCAAGGAAAAACTCCCTTAGAAGGTAGGAGGAGGAGGAGAAACCTTGAAAGGAACCAGACTTAAAAAGGAACCCATCCTCATTTGAGTGACTCTTTACCGGAGAGTGTGTTTTATAAATGATTTTATTTTAAACAGCGGGCAGTGTGTGATTATGAGACGTGTCCTTTCTATAATCATATACAGTACAGCGGGAGTTGTATGATGGAACTACATCCTGCTGACATCATCAAAGTCCACATAGTGTTGGCATCTTCGCTTTAAATATCTTTACAAGGCTTAATGCAACTGGAGCCGGCAATCACTGGATGTCTTCAGTCTTCCTGTAAAGGAAAGTAGCGTTTGCTTTCCTGATCCCCAGATTATAGTTTTCTTCCCCTGCATGGAATTGTACTTTATTATATACAACATATAATTGGTGAAATGGCCGAAGTGCTGTTGTGTAAATGTGTCACATGAGAATTATTTCTATTTCGTGTCTTTCTCTTTCCCCTCAGATTTATTTTTAGTATCTAGCCAAGATCCTTAACTCTGTAATTAAAACTAGGGCCAGTTGACTAGAAACGGTTTCCCTGTGAGGCTTGCAGTATAATTTTTTTTTTTTTTTTTTTTTTTATCATTTATGATGAAAATAATATCACTTTCAAATGCGACGACTGATTAATATCCCTCATTAACCCCGGGCATCCTCTTTCTGTCCATCGTGCGTGGGCAATTTCCTATAATTAGCCACCCTCTCACCCTCTTTCCCTGGATACACGCTTAATGTTCTTAATAGTAATGGAATTTTTACAGAAAGTGGTTGTAACACTGTTCCTTTGTTCCTTTCTTTCTGTATTGATTCTGATTCGGTGATTGTTTTTATATAGAATATAGACAAATACCTGAATAGCTATAATTTATGATAGATATGTGGAAGATGATGTAGAAAATGTAGGCGTAATATCCTGAAAAAATTCATGCATATAACATTTAAATGTGAAATTTAAGGTTTTGTGCATGTTTTGTTCGAGATAAACGGTGGTGGTTTAAATGGTTAAGGTGCTGAGTTTGAGATTGGAAGCCTGGGGTTCAAGCACCAGCGCCGCCAGTCAGCCACTATTAGGGACCTTGAGCAAGACCCTTAATCCTTCCTGCTCCAGGGGTGCTGTATCACCCTACGCTCTGATCTCAACCTTACATTTACATTTTCATTTACGTTTATCAGACGTCCTTATCCAATGCGACTGACATTTATCTCTTTTATACAACTGAGCAATTAGGGGTTAAGGGCCTTGCTCAAGGGACCAGCAGTTGCAACTCGATGGTTCTGGGAACAAAACCCTGATCTTCCAGGTATCAGTCCAACACCTTAACCACTAAGCTTCCACTTCCTTCTAAGATGTGACGAATAATGACATTAAAAAGAACCCTTGTGTTATAATGGGACTTGGAAGAAGCGAAAGAACTTTTATTTTGCTAATTTTTTTTTTTTTTTTTTTTTTTTTTTTTTTTTTTTTTTTAAATAACAGATGGTGATTAAGTTAAAGATGAGGCAGCAATGACCTATGGGGACAGGGAAATAAAAAAAAAATAAAACATAAAGAGGAGAAAACTTAATGAAGTGTGTGAATGCACCTCATAGTGTTATTCTAATTAAGCCCTTCAGCACCCACACACACTCTGCAGCTATTGCACCAAATATTGTGCATTTTAGCTGATGGGTTACCATTGAATGCTACAGTTTGTTAAATACATTAATAATTAATCAGATATCACGGTTAAAAACGTCAGTGTTTGTACCCAACTAATGAACAAAACCGGTTAAAGCTGTGTGTGCTTAAAACACCGGAATGTCAGCAGTGAGCAGCCAACCCTGCCAGAGACCGGCGCTTAACAAACGCCACCGCAGTGTGTGTCCCATGAAAGAAAATGCGGCTTGGACACGCTCTGATGCTGAACTATAGATGTACAAACACAATCCTTCCTTGACTGCCTTCATGAATCCAATAAAGTAATGCACCATAATCTTGTATTAGCTTCCTTTTGTGACTATGAAAGACCACGTTTGTTTTTTTTTTCCTCCCCCGAATCCTTTTTATTAAAAGAGGTTAAAAAAGAAGGCTTGTGCCTTTTGAGGGGCCATGAAGTCTACAGAAGTGGTAGAAGTAAGCGGGAAAGGTTTACAGAGACGGCCCAGATGTACCACTGCTTTATTTATTTATATATATATATATATATATATATATATATATATATATATATATATATATATATATATATATATATATATATAATAGCACATGTTTTAAAAGAATAGATTAAGTTGAAATGCAGCACATCATTAAAAGAAACTCTGTAATGAGACAGCTCATTAGAGTGTATTATTGCTTTCGAAACTGTAGGATCTTTTTTTTTTTTTCTCCCTCTGCACTGCAATTATATGTATTAAATTGGACATCGTTAGCTACTTCCGACTGTATTAAGCAGTCTCGGAATGAGCAGATAATTAGGAGATTAGCTATTTCTTTGCTAATTAAATATAGCCAAATGTGTCGCACTCCAAACACGATTTGTCTAGAATCTGTTTGTATTTTAAAAACATTAAATTAGTTCTTCACTGAAACTTCACACTTGCTTGTCATGATCGGTTCGATTAAAAGAAACTTTGGTGCGATTGCTCGGTCTTGCAAAACGACTGATTTCATCAGCGCACTCAGCTACATTGTGGCCACCAGCGGGCAGTCGAGAGTCTTTAATATGACGTATAATTTTATATATTTGTTTTTTTTAAGTATATATATTATGTTAACTTGATTTTCCGTGTGACTGATTAACGTTATTGAAGTTGCAGCAGCAAAACTCAACAAAAAGGACAAAAACACAAGAAAACTAGGCTACACTGTACTACAAGACTTAAATAGTGCAAATGACCACCTAAGCACTCTTGTGTATTTGCTTTTGTTAAAATTAAAAATTCATAAAAGGGTTAAAAAATCGTATGATGTAAGCAAAACATCTACAACAAATAAAATTGATAGCAGATGTAATTTTTATTGTACAAATACTCTAGGATATTCTAGTCATATAAATAATTAGCGGCACTGAGGGCATGCCCGCGGGAACGTTTTTCTTGCGCGTGGTTTGATTTTTCCGGTAATTTCTGGTGATCGCTTTTTACACTTGTCATGATCGGTTGCTCAGTTATTGCGAGTCATTAGTATAGTCATATAGTCATTTGTGTAAGTGTAAACTATCTATCTATCTATCTATCTATCTATCTATCTATCTATCTATCTATCTATCTATGTGTCTGTCTGTCTTTCAATCTATTTATCTGTCTATCTATTTATTTATTTACCTGTCTGTCTATTTATCTCTCTGTCTATCTATATATCTGCCTGCCTGATGGCCCATCCTCTTTCTCTTTTGCTCTCTCTCTCTTTCTCTCTCTCTCTCTCACACACACATTTACAGCATTTGGCAGATGCCCTTATCCGGAGCGATTTACATTTAACTCATCTATACAACTGAACAATTGGGGGTTAAGGGCCTTGCTCAGGGGCCCAGCAGTGGTGGCTTGGCGGAGCTGGAAATCAAACCCACAATCTTCAGGTTGGTAGACCAACACCTTAACCATGAGCCACCACCTCCCCACTTGTTTATTTATTTATCATTTATCTGTCTGTCTATCTTTTTCTATCTGGTAGGCAAACCAAGAATTCATGTCAGTTTAATAGTTTGTTTGCACATAATGTCACTGCAGTCTTGCGAGATGCCGCTGGCGGTCCAGAAATCATTTTTCAATTAAACCCCAAAATGGTTTTAGAAATGTTTTTCTGTGCCAACCGATCAAAAAATAAAGAGGTTTTATGGTGCGCTATTATTTTTGCTTCCGATGGAAAATTTTTAAGAAGTTGTCTGAAAAACATAGGAAAAAAAGGTGACTTGAAAACCTACATATGCTTACATATCTTTAAATTGATATAAAATGACCAGAACACACTGCTCGCAAAATATATATTTCTGGCTCATATATTCAAAGCATCGCTACTTTACTATGTCTTTATGTATTATTATATGTAGAACAGATACTACAAGCAACACCAGACATACAAAATATAGGTGAGCGTTTACAATAAGCTGCCATAATTCTCTATCCATGCCTTTAGTGGCGTTTGGGTGGAGCTTTGAGACTCGTTAACAACCGTAATGCTAAAATTGAGAGATGATTGGTATTGTTGAACTTGTTGGTTCCGGGTTCAAGCCATCAACTGACTTAAGAATTGTAAACATCCATGCTTTTGTATGCCTACATCTGTCCTTCAGTTCAATAGGATTACTGGAGAACAAGGTAGTTGCTTATATTACTGCCTCGAGCTAGCAAATTTTATATCTTTAAAAAATTTGCCCCTTTTATTAATGTAAAAATAATGTTCACGTTTGGTGATATATTTTTTAATATAATTAATTATTAATAATTAATATAATTTTTTTGAAAAAACGGCTACAAGACAAACTTTTCTGTCTTCCAGTGTTTTTTTTTTTTTTGTTTGTTTTTTTTTTTACTTACGGCCCTCTGGGCCCGTCTGAATTATTTTCATCATCCAAATCATTTTTGTGATTTTAAAAGTGATTTACGATATCAAGGTCAGTTTTCTTATCTAATCTCTTCTTCTCTTGAATTGATTTATACGAACATGTGGAGCTCCAGTCCAAACTAGCATTAAAAAAAAAAATAGGACGGCACATACTGAGAAAATTAAAAGTCATGTCAATATTTGAAATCCGTTTTAATCATTCTGTGACGGAGCTCGGAACTTAAATTGCTTCTATGTCAAATCCATTTTCGCCATTAAAATAAATTGAAATGCCATTAAACCGTTTCGGGTCCCCAAAAAACACAGCAATTTCTTTTTTTATATGTTTTAAAAAAAATAATAAACTTATAACGGATATTGTATACAAACACAATACAATAGGATGTACTACAATAAACTTGTTTTAGTAAGTATAATGTACAGGGTTTACCTTGAAGATCAGACGACTAGCTATCGAGTGAGACACGGGATGCTGGATGGCTGTTACGGCGTTCACTGTGGCGTTCGGTATGGCAACTAGTGGTTGGGTATCTGAAGCTGGTTCGTAACTCGAATTTTAGCTTGCCACTCAAAGCAAAGAATGGGCCGAGAGACGGCTTGTGTCTTAAAAAACTCACTAGTTGGGGCACTCGTAAGTTAAAGTTCCACTGTATGTCACTTTTTTGGTTGTTAATATATCATAATAACAACCAATTCAGTGCAAGCGCATACTTATTCAACTCATACAACTGTACAGACGTCAAATTAACAAGAAAATTCCAAGCTAATCAATAGTACTGCAATCAAGTGCAAACAAATACAAAACAGATCAACAGTTATATGTTAGATAACGATATCATAGCTAAGAATCACATTTTAAGCATATACAAAAATAAATAAACGCATAACTTACCTTTTAAAAAAAGCTGAAGGCTTTACTCTACGTAACGTCGGTATGCCAAAGACGTAATGACGCTTGAGACACAACTTAACCAGAAAGGTTTATTTTTTACAAAAATAAACCAAACACAACTGTAGTTTTAATATTTTTATAAAAAATCATGAAATGTTATATAAATTATTCTTTGTATATCTATATATTTAGTGTATAAGAGTGGAAAGTAGTGGTGCAGTGTGGTTACGGTTTTGGACTACTAGATCTGGGTTTGATTCCCAGCACCACCAAGTTAGCACTGTTGGGCCCCTGAGCAAGGCCTCTAACCTCCAATTGCTCATTTGTATGAAAGAGATAAAAAGTCACTCAGGACGTCTACCAAGTGCTGCAAATGTTGGGAAAGTTGTAGTGCAGTGGTTATGGAGTTGGACTGCTAGTTGGAAAATCAGGGGGTTCAATTCCCAGAACCACGAAGTTACCACTGTTGGACCCATAGGCAAGGCCCTCACCCAAAATTGCTCAGTGGAATAAAAGAGATAAATGTAAGTCGCTCTAAATAAGGGCATCTTCCAAATGCTGCAAATGTATATTAAAATAAATGAATTAAAATTTCTGTAGGTGGGAACAACAACCTTAAATAAAATAGAAAAGAATGCAAAACTAGTGGTCTCGGATTTGGACACCACCGTATGTGAATTAAGGCATAGTTTAGTTTCATTAGTCTGTAGCTTTAGCAGTTTCAATGAAATTAGGGCTATTAATCATTGTTAATAGCCTTCCTATCTCTGACCGCCTGCAAGTGGTGGGAACAAAAGGCAAGAAATCTTGCCAGACGTTACACCCTTAAGAAATTCTGAATGGATGTGTTGATTGTTGCTCTGGGGGAAACCCCTTTTCTTCGTTTAAAAAGGACACAAGAAAAAGCTACGAATCCTCATTTATCCGTCGTACCCCTACAGGACCCTTAAAAGTACATTTTGAAGAGGGTAGCCGACATGTACGGCTCCTCAGTATCTTGTTTATACTTCTATGCCTCTGTCATCAGCATCTTTTCATTAACCCAGTCTGTACTAGTAGTTATTACAACTACAATACCTTTCATCATCTGCTGGAGAAAATGAGTCCCTCATTCATATTATTGAGCCTCATTCTCATGGTCTTAAATCATGCGTAATGTGACAGTAAGGATTACCCATAAAGCCTGAAGGAGCCTTGCAGTCGCACAAAACACTACCTGCTATGAGACGAAACATTCCACGGCAGTTTATTAATAACATATTGGTAAAAAGAAGCACTTTAAAGAGCAGGAAAAAGGGTCAAATTACACTATAAACCAAATACAAAAACATTTTTTTACACAATTGTTTATTTCTGATCATTAAAGACACAAAAAAGCAAGTGTAAACCAATTCGACAGTTTATTTGTTAAGCAGAAAAAGAAGCAAGTTGGGGAAAAGACGTAGTCGGAAACCGGCTCTGCTTTGGAAATCTGCTCAAAGCTTATATCAGCCTTCATCTATTGTTCTTTAAGCCCCGGATAGCTGATTGAAGTCTGCAGATGAGGATGTTGGGATATCTGGCATCAGCTTGGTGCAGTAAGGGGCCTAACTCCGGTTCCTGCTGAACTGAGCCAGTGCGTGCTTTACCAACTGTTATCAGCTCAGTAGGCACAGGAGGTTGAGCCCATGCCACCGAATTGTTAAACCAGCCACATCAGTTTGTCCAAACCTGAAAAAGAACCGTCTCCTGTTTACAATCCCGAATTCACGTTCTACCGAATTAGTTGCGCTAATGGATTTTCCTGTCATGGTAATAAATGTCCATAAACGTATCATCTTTTCGACAGTTTTTTTTATCATGGTAGCTGTTGTACATTATGCTCGTTAACATGAAACCATCATATACATTTTTAAAAAGGTCCCTGGCATTTTATATCGGTTCTCAACGGCTTTTGTTTAAGCAATTCCTCTATTTAAGCTAATACGTTGGGCTTCTTATATGCATATAAGCATATATGCATCTCTTTCATATGAATGACAACATATAGACGTTCCTGTCAAAACACATGGTATCGGTGTAGGATTTGTTTAAAATGGTGCTTGATGTGGCCTTTCTCTTTGGACTGTGTTTGAATAATCACCATTTGTCTGTGAAGGCTTGGGAAACATGTCACAGCCTATATCCCCCCTCTCTCTCTGTCTGTTGTTCAGAATGTGTGTATTAACCTATGGACAGGACCCTACTTAGACAGATCATCCTGACGAGAGATGAAAGCTGGCAGCCAAAGCCCATGTTTACAAACTGTCATGATGACAGAATAACGATTCAGGATCACTTTGTATAAAAATGATTATTCAAACGTGACAGGAAAAGCTTACAATAGGTCCCGCCAAGGCTGTGACACATGGTGCACCGGATTCCCGCCTTCCAGTCGTTCTGAGAGTTCGCCTCAGAGGAGCGGAACTTAGCCACTGTGAACACGGCTTTTTTACAGATCTGTTCACAAAGCAAGCCAAGTCCTGCACCGCATGAGGGGCACGGGGCATTTCAACATCACCTTATCAAAACCAGGCATTCTTTTTGTGTTCATGTGCCATTCTATGGAAAGTCTTCTTTTTTTTTTTTTTTTTTTTTTTTTTTTTTAAGTTGTTCTCATTTCTCCACACCAGAATCCAAAATTGGCAGATGTTGGTCACTGGCACGGTGTGAATGAAGGGGATTTTAGCTTGTATACACATTTTTTACACCTTAACAACATTTGGAAATGGTTTCTGGGATAATTCCTTTACAATAGATGACACCTGTAAAAAATATCCACCCATTAAGAAATAAAATGATTAAAACTGGTATCTCGGAAAGTTGTAGACTGAATCGGATCCATGCGTCTAATGATGATGACAATTCCTATTCTTTCCACATGTAAATTTCAAAGACCACCTCAAGCAAGCACAGACGCTACGCTCTTTTATTTTTCTTTAAATACTGTGATCCCACATACAGCTGCATGGCACCAAAGTCGCGTATCCTGTCCGGATTCCAAAAACCACAGCCATCATTCGTGGCCTGGAGTGTTTACGCTCTGAAATAATTGAAAGACATCTAGCGCTCTGGTTGGAACCTGGATTTACAATACTTTTTGAATTTTTGGTTAATTTCACAGCTACTGTCTCGGTTACTGTTTATTCTTACACAGGCTTCTGGGCATCTTTACAGCCCTGTTGGAAGATTTTTAAGGGGAGCCAGCTGCTGTGTACGGAAAATAAGATGTAGAGTAAACTTACGACAGAGGATGTGTCCGAAGGTTTTACTCGTCGAAGCAAGTGGCCTGCAGCTGGTTGGAAATCCCTGGCAATGTGATTTTCTGATTTAGACCCAAATCACTCTGCCAGGAATCCCTCCAGCTGCCCCAGTGAGGAGAGGAAAAAGTTTTGGCTGCAGTTGTTCACACTCTAGGCCTCAGTCATCACCCATTAATTACACTTACACACACACACACACACACGCCAAACCATCCTGATGCATATCACAGACTCTCATCTTTCATATTTTACTCATAGGACCCATTTGCCTAGGCTCACCTGAGAAAACACATGCTCAATAGAGCCTTAGTGTCCTGTGTTTGCGCGACCTTCTGGCAGCACAGGGAGGTGTGTGGACGTGTGTATGTCAGCAGACTCGGTGTTCGCTTCATACTCAAACCCCTCCCAAGCCTTCTAAGCTCTGACGTGAAGGTCTTTTCACGTCGCAAATTAGCCGCAGCAGCTTTGAAAAGGATTTGTCACTGATACCTGAATGGACAAATAATGTATCGTAATACATTATGGATAATCAAGTCAGATCTGAGCTGTAATCTTTTTAGAGAATCCTTTTTTTAATGACCTCAACATGGAAAAGCTCACCACACTAACGAGAATCATGTGGAGAGGTTTAGATCTAAGGGGAGGTGGTGGCTTAGTGGGTTAGGTGTTGAACTGATGATTGGAGGATTATGGGTTCACTAATTAGATACCTGTAAATCAGTCGGGATAAGATCAGATGCCATAAACGTAAGTGTGGATCTGGTTGTTTGTCATTACCAATTCCATAGCTAGTGTTACATTGTTGTAGAACCAAATTAAAAGCCCAAATGACGCTCCGTTCTGTTCCTCTGTTTGTCCTCTGGATCAGAAGGTGTTCATATTACACGCTACTCTGAAATATTGCAACCTTGCAGCCTTACTTTCCTGAACGTCTCGTTTCTTCAAAGTCCACACCCAGTAAGTAGCTATCCAGATCTTTTCCTCCAGATGTTCTCTAACGAGGTCTGAAAAGGTGAAAAGAAAGTTTTTATAAAACATAAAACGTGTCAAACATAATTGATGGAGCACTTGGTGGCCTGGCATGAATATAATTGCATGCCGTCCTGGCAAACGAGTTTAGAGGTTTATTAGTAGTTAAAACCTGCATGAAGGCTACTGAAGCAGGAAGCAGGAAGCATAGCGATCAACTACTGCAATTTTAACTAGGCTTTTATGTCATGGCTAACTTTTTAGATCTGCAAATACACCTTATCATATTGATATGATCATAATATCATATGATATTGAGGAAGTTATCTCTCTGGCTTTGTAGTTGCAGATTAGTTATTATGGTGTTGGACTGCTATCTGGAAGATCATAGGTTTAATTCTCAGCGCCACAATTTTTACACTGCTGCCATACGCTGTAAATGACTTATTGAGTTAAAATTTTTTATTATACCACGTTGAAGCTTTTCCAAATGAATTTATCGTATATACTAATCATATAAGCACCAGCTATACTCCTTATTAACTAAAGCAAAATAAATGCTTAGTATTATCTTTTTCCCCCCTCTAGGCTAGGCAAAAAAAAAAAGCAAATACAGCCTCTCAAAATATTTATCCCGCCTCCGTGAAAGAGTGCGAGCAGGAAATAAGGAAATACACTCCAGAATAAACAGGAATCAGTTTCAGTGCTTTTGCCACCTCTTTAAAGACTTTCTGTCTTTTGAAGAAAAAGCAAGTTAAGCTTTTAACCCAGACATATTACTGGATGGTTACAGGGGCGCCGCTAGCAATTTTGCGTCCCTTGAAAGAATATGAGGTTGGGCCCAATACCACACCCATTCCACACCAAACATGCTGTACTGTTACATTGCTTCTGGTACTGTTACTACTAATAAAACAGATCTCTTGGGGCCCCCAAAGTGCGGGGGCCATTAGAACTTGCCACCCACACCCCCCCAGCGGGCACCCCTGGCTGCTTATGTCATCCAATTTGACATAACCCAAAACCTTAGTATGAAATGTCTGAGGCTCGTGGATTCAACTGTTATATATAATGAACTTAATTAATAATAAGCATTTAACTTGCTTTTAGCATGTAACTCTTATTATAAACCAAAAAATTATCCTAGCCACCAAAGGGTTCACACAATTAATGAAAAGTAGGTCATCAATAGCATTCACAGGACGCTGAAATGTTCTAGCTGTCATCTCGGCCTGAGTCACCAGCTGCAAACATCGTCATTAAAAAGTAAGTGTTGTTCTTAGTCATACGTTAATAAAAGTGTCAGATATGTTAAGAGATGACTAATGAAGAAAACCACTAAAACATATAGACTTACCCGTGACTTAAACTCGCATTCAGTCACTATGCATACCAGGCAAAATATATAATAATAGTAATAAACAATAGCTGATAATTAATTTAATAATTATTATCTAGGAAGAAAATGACTGCTTTTATAGTGTATATAGACTCAGAAAACTAGATTTACAGCATTCGACAGGTGCCCTTTATCCTGACGCAACATACGGAGATGCTTGGAGTCTCTGTCAACGAATAGATCAAACTAAATTTAACCTAAGACTAAATCCATTGAATAATAACAGAAAAAAAATATTTTGTTTTAAATATCAGGTGCTAGTTTCGGTATTTGAGAGAGAGTTTTTTAGTTTTCTCAGCAGTTTTTGGCTATACTGTACAGCCCATTGTTACTGTGAAGCTATTAAGTTTTGAGATTTGAGTCGAAAGAAGGAAATGCAGAATGGCATTTGCTTGAAACCTTATTGGTGGTAAAAAAAACTTTCAGACCTGTAATCTTTCCCTGCCCTTTTATTGGATTTGCATGTTTTTTCTAGTATTTACCAGAATAGAAGTAGAATTGTAAGTCCAGTGTAGTTTTAATGTGAATATTTATTTTACATCTCTATAGTATAGAAATAATCCCCCACTTACCTTGATGTAAACATTATACATTGTGTGTAAAAACACAATGTTTTTGCCCGATTTCTGATTGTGTTTTCGTGACAAGAACAGCATTTCAATAGGGGTGAAAAATTAATTAGGGGAAAGACACTTTTTTTTGTATTTTTACAGCATAAAAATAAAATAAATTCAGGCAAATCCTCCACAAAATTTGTATTATTTACATAGAATATGGAACATTTATAAACAAATTCTTTATAATTTTGGTGTGATATTTGCATTGATATTTTCAAGGATATTCTTAGCAAAAGTTTTTGACCATTTTACTGTATCCTTCTTTTTTTTTTTTTTTTGCTTTAGCATCTTTTAAGTAACATATAAACAGCACCCAAATTGACAAAGACAGAAAAAGGTGTTTAACTGCTGTGTAGTTTCATTTTCATTTTCAAAATTTACTTGATAATTTCGTTTTGTAACAATAAAGTAAAATAAAACTTTACAACAATTTTTAAAGAATTAAAATTTTTTAATAATTTGCCTAATTATTAAAATTAATAGAATCTTTCGTGATTTGCAGAATTTAAAATTTTTATTAAACATTTTTTATTATCTGTTATTTATGCATTTATTTATTTATTGGCTTTTTCCCTACATTGTATTTTGTCTCAAACAGCATTGTGCTTAAGGTGAGATTTTAGATTTAATCTAAAGAATTAATATAGAATTAGGATAATATAATATAATCCTACACAGCATTTTTAACATTTTTCATATAAAATATGAGAATTTGGTGTAAGGCAATTCATTCATTTGTTTTGTGGAATTATACTATTTTAAAATAAATACTGGGTGGATGAAAAGTAACTAGGAAATTAAAAATTGGTAATAAAGTCCATATTTCTAATGCAAATTTATTGAAACAAATCATACATAGACTTCGTTAATAGAACATCGTTAAATTCGAATGTAGAAATCAAACCGCTGAAGATGATGTGCACTTCGGCATCTTTGAAAGGACGTCTTTCAAGAGATTTTTTTTAAACCTCCTGAATCCGTGCCACCAATTTATCATCAAACCCCCAGTGATACTACAAGTTACATAGCTGTTAAATATTATTAAGTTTATTGTTACCACCTTGCGTGTGTGTGTGTGTGTGTGTGTGTGTATATATAAATAAACTATTTTCTTAATTGTGGTTTAGGTAACATGAACAGCATCCCAATAAAAGTGGAATTTTAAAGTGAGGTGTTGTTTTGATTGTGAATGTTTTAATTCAATTTTACAATTTTTAAAATGTAAAAATAAACAGAAATCCAAATCCCGATTTTTAAACAAATATTTATGTAAAACATTCACTTATTTGGCCTTCGGTAGAACTGAATATTCTTAGCAAAATTTCAGGTTTACCGAGCAAAAGTTGTTGTTTTGCTCTACTTGTCACTGTGTTTTTATTGACATGAAGAGCATCCCAATGGAAATACACTTTGTAAATATGTTTGTAATAATAAATCTATTTATATTTTACTATAAAGAATTATATATTTTTATGATGTAACAATAAACAGTGTAAAAATATTGCACATGATTTTTTTTTTAATTATACATATAAAAAGGTAACGTTTGTTAAAAATGATACATTAGTTTGCTTATTATCTTAAAATAAAAATAACTATTCTTATTCATTTTCTTATCCTTTAATTTACTTTTACTGGAAGTTATTTCGTTGTCGTTTTTACTCTGTTCTTAAATGTGTTTTTAAGCGATTGTGTTTAACCGAATACAAAAAAAAAAGTAAAAAAAAAGAATCAATTTTATATTTCCATAATATATGAATATAGTTAGAAATTCTAGCTGGTCACATTTTAAATTTTTTTTTAGCCAATTTCTTTCCATTTTTCCGGGTTTTTTTTTATTATTATTATTATTTCCAAACTATGGCAGAAGAATTTTTTTTTTTTTTTTTTTTTTTTAAGAAATCCAAGCAACCTGAAACTTGACCTCTTTATTGCTCCATTTTCCGTTTACACAGAAGCGTGAAATTAGGATCTTGTGTGGAGGAAAAGTGGAGGTGATTATTTTTTTTTTTCTTTTTCCTTTTGTTCTTTTGACCTGTATGATGTATTCCACTGCAGTAGTAAGATGTCAGAAAATTACCAGTAATTGGGAACGACGTTAACCTTCCGGAAGTTTTGTTACCTAATTCATCTTGACGTAAAGCTGGAGCAAACTTAATATATTAATGTAGGCTTAATGTGCATGGTTATTTTTGTTGTTTTTAGGGGAGGAAAAGATGGACCAGCACACATGACTGGACAAGCTTCTTTTTGCAGCAAGCTCCAGCATGGATAAAGCATGAAGCATGTAAAAAGGTAGGAACGGCATGACTGGAAACAGATAAGTGCGTGTTCTTCAGCTTGATAGTGCAAACAAGACAACGTTGACGTTAGTACATCTAAAATTTCGGGAAATAGTGCCTACAAATCCGTGACACCAAAAATCAAAAACCCTAAAGCGTACACACACACACACACACACATGTTCTGAGGGCATCCTAGGACAGAAGGTTCACTCTAGACTATACTCCACGCATACGGCTTGAGTTACAGACACAACACTCATTACTGAAGTCTCTCTCCCTGAACACGTGCTTCCAGATCCACTGATAACGACAGCATTCTGGAAACAATCAGCACACGGTATCCGGTTTGTCCGGAGAGCTGGAGGGCTACAGGCCAGGGTTTTACATTAGAGTAGAGATTGTGCTTTGCAGTTCTATCGATTAATCTCCAGGCTTAAAGGAAAACATGGGTTAAAACCAATCGTTTGTTTGCACTATATGATGTTAGCGCTGTGTTTTTAAAAAAAATATATATTTTTTTTATTAAGTGCAACCGATTTATGAGTAATAGAAAATGACAGGTCTTTATTTTAAGTCTGTTTCCAAAAAAATACAGCATAAATGTGTTAAACGTACTTCTTAAGGTCTCATCATGATCTTAACAACAGATTTTTACAGGAAATGGATTAATTTGCTACATTTAATTAATGCAAAAAAAAAAACCCCAACAACAACGATGATACCACCATTAGCTGTTTTCCTCTGGGGGAAAAACAGACATTATCAGCACAAAGGCAGGCTGTCTCTTTCAGCATCGTTCTAACGGGCATTTTGGCCGCCAGCTTCATCAGGAAGCCGAACAAGTCTGAAACTTTATTTACTGTATGACACAGACATTAGGAACGTAGCGAAGATAAGGTACAATCGAAGGAAACAACGAGAAGTGGGCTTTGGATTAAATGCACTTTTTTTACTGTGATCAAAAACAGGTTGAAAATATTCTGTAAGGAAACCAAAAAGAACAAAGCAGCAGAAACGTATGGACATCTGAGTCGGGCTCCGAAGAATTCTTTTTTTAAATAATACAACTGGATTCAGACATGGCAAATTCTGGAAGAGAAAAGCGTTTATGTGTCGGTTTTATGTGGTGTGCACACGGTCACCCTTGTTAAAGCTGAGCCATAATGACTGAAGCCATTTTTTTTTTCCAAGTAAGAAGATATTTTTCCCCAAGTAAGAAGATATAGAGTTTTTTTTATTGGGTTTGGAAAATATAGTTTATGTTGGTTCACCAAATTGATATTGAGAACACAATTATTATTTTTGCAAATTATTATAGTTATACATTTTGTGTTTTTTTCTTCTATACGGTATAATTTAAATACAATTTAATCAAAAAAACTAGGAATAGAGTGAGAACTTCAGGCCAACATCCAATTAAGTGTCTAAAGTGATCTAGAATTCCTCATGATCCCTTCATTTTTTATTATATTGGGTTCTGTTTTTATTTGGCATTTTCTTTTCTTTTTTTTTTTATTATTCTTTTTTTATACTTTACACATTTAAACCGGTGCTTGATTTGTTCTAATGTAGATGTTCATGATCTCATCCGCCTCATTTATTTTAATTGAATTTGTCTGTTATGCTCGGTCATTTCCGCCTATCGGTTTTTTTTCTTTCTTTCTTTCTTTCTCTTTTTTCTTTCTTTCTTTCTCTCTCGTTCTCCTTTTCTTACGCACACACACACACACACACACACACACAAAACAGTAAAATTTCCTAATAGCTTTGGTACCACAATCTCTATATTTATCCACTCTGTATATTCGATACACAGGGAAAAAATTTACTTTTATTTTATTTTATTTTTTCTGTTTTTTTTGATATTTTGTAATTTTTTTCCATCACTGTTCTATTTCTCTTCTATCCCTTCTTTAGATGGGAGAGGCGTGAAGAACATTTCACTACATGTTGTACTGTGTATAATTACATATGTGAGAAATAAAATTAGAATTTATTAAAATGTATTTATTTATTATAAATCATTATTGAAACACATCAATTTTATTTAGCTTATTTCTTTTTTTGAGATATTTTGGAATCGATATAATATTTCATAGCATCCATTTTTTATCATTCGTTGATAGTAATTAATTAACGAAATACAATTAACACAAGTTTTTTTTGCTTATTGTTTTTATTTATATTTCACTTTAGGCTAAAAACAGATTATTTTTGTGTTTAAGGTTGAAATATCGTACGTGTGGACAAAGTTTTAAATTTACCGTCCTATAAAATCTTAATTCTTTTAGTCTTAATGCATTTTTTAAGATAAATTCTAAAATTGCCATTAAAATAGTAAATATCTTTGGTTTTGACTGAAACCTCAGAAAACTTTCCAGTCCTTTTTCTTTTTTTCCTTTTTTTTTATTTTTTTTAAGAAGCGCTGCTTCTTAAACTTATTAAATTGGTATTTATATGGTAGGGTTATAGTATCAGTGTTTAATATTTGTTTTATAGCAATTCTGTGTCTAAAATATTGATGATCTTTGATGGACGTGTAATATACCCTACAGTATGAAGAGAAGTTGTAGATGTATAATGAGCTCCTGAGTGACAAAATCCAGAAGTTTAGTCTCGGTGTTGTTTTAATCACATCAGTGATGTCAGGTGGAAAAGATGGCTTACTTCCTCTCCCTGTGCCAGGACTCACAGAGCAGCAGCACACAGTCCGTTCCTAAACCTCCCCTCTGAATGGAATCAGGCTTGTTTATATTTGTTCGCCTTCTCCAGACCTCAAAGTTGCTGTAAATTCGAGACCGTTTTGATGATGTTTGTTCTTGTTCAGTCATAATGCTGCGTTCGGCCGTAGGCTGCCGGTCCTACATGCAAATGCACTTTTCATTGTCTATCTTTCGTTTGGCACTCGAAATCAAATTGTGTGCTTTTGTTTACTGCACTCATGCAAACCAAATCAAGAGAGATCGTGCCACGTCCCAAATCAGCTGCATCCTAACTACGTCATATGCTTCCAATAAGCGCTTTGTCACTTAAATACAATTTTATTCCATTTTTCTCTTCTGCTATCGAAGCAACGAGGAATCCAGGACGGTTTCTTATGTAACAACATGCTATATTAATGTATTTACAGTTTAAAAATCCCAAAGCGGCTGATCTGCGTCGACCCTTTTAAAGGGCTGGTGTAGATCCACTTATCCAATAAACCATCAATGGAAAAATCCATTCTTTCTATCTGATCGGCATCGTTTCATAATACTAAAACGTTTTAACGACATAAGGAGAATAACGACCCAAAATCTTTGAACTATTCCGAGTTTGAAACAAAAAAAATTCCACTTAAGACTTAGCTGTTCAACTCTTCGTTAACTCTACCTTTAATACACTACAAAGTTGTTTGTAATTAGTACACGTAGTTATCTAACACTAGCAAAGCAGCTTTTATTCTTCACAAAGTAAAATCTAAAGCAACCATAACGTAGTTCTCTACAACCTTACATAGCACACTTAACTTAGATGTTCCGACTGTGTTATAATCCCGTAATAATTGTGTAATAATTACTCACACTAAACAACCTGAGGCTCTGTCGGAGCTTCAGTTTGGTCCCAGTTGTCCTAAGAAGTTTCATATCCAGCCAGAGGAGCCTTAAGGCAAGGAGCCGTGTACGTTTTTTACTCCACTGTGATCGCAGGCCGGGCTGTAAGTGCGAGTCTGCATCCCGCTCCTCCTCAGGAACTGAGACACATGCACACAGATCATTCAGAAGTTTGTCCTCGGAAAAAAAAAAAAAAAAAAAAAAAAAAACCACACCCATCCCAGAGAGAGAGAGAGAGAGGGAGAGACAGAGGGAAAGAGAGACAGAGAGGAGGGGTTCAGTGCTTTTTTCTTTAAATAACACCAGAGACAGAGGAGGAAGCATGTGTTTTCAGCCCGGCCTCAAAGTGCAACCAGGAGGCTGTGTTGGGGGGGGGGGTGAAGAGAAGCAATACAGGGAATTATTCCGTTGGTCATTGCAGGATGTTTATTTAAATTAGAGAATCAACTGAGGCTAAAAAGGCGTTTGTAGGTGTGATGCGACCTTTTTGGAGGATTCGCAGGCCTTAATCAAGCATTTAAATAATGATAAAAGCAATGATTTGTTTGGGATGTTGTATATATTTTAAGTTTTGCCTGGGTGCGAGCTATAGATGATTATAAGGTTGGTCTTACCGCCTCCAGATCCTCTGTAAACATTTCACAAACTACTCGTGTTTATTCCGAGGACCTAATTGAAAGATAGTGGGTTCATTTTCAATACCAAACAAGCTTGCCAATGCTGGGCCCCTGAGCAAGGCCCTTAACCTTCAACTGCTAAGGTTGGATAAAAAAAAAAAAAAGTTATTTAATTCAGGGGCATCTGCAAAATGCCAGAAATGTAGATCTGAAAATGAAGATCTGAGCTACAAATGAGTCCGCCATTTTGTTTCTCTGGTCACATTGAAGTAATGAAGGTTTTGTAGTAACTGCATTAGGATTTTTTTCCCTCAGAATCCAGCCATTACTCATCCCTGATTGAATATAAGACTGGGTCAGTGGGTGGATCTGTTCTTTATTACCTCTTGTGGTCATGAATTTGGCTTAATGTCTAGGCTCGAACCCGTATTATCACCAATCACAGTCATTCCATCCCAAAGCACAGGTTGTTATCTGCCCAAACGAGGGGATATCGTCATTAACCAGAGCGCCCATATTTGAAGACTGGTTTCTGTTTACTGCATAACAGTTTTACGTTGCCAGGCAACTGGCCATTATGTGATCAAATTAATCCGCGCAAGTCTCAATCACCCTGAAATTCGACACCGGATATCCACTACAAATTTGGCTCGTCTTGGGTGCACTGATGGCCTTAGTCAGCTGATACAAGCGTTATGCGAAATATCTGCTTATCGTATCCCGGTGCTGCCGTACGTTGTACGATACAATTAAGCACATTTACGTTTTACATCTACACAAGGTGCCTGGAGAGCAGATCAGCTTTATTCTTGCTAAACTCAGACTCCAGGATGTGGCTCTCGGTAATAAGGCTGCCTTTTTTTTTTTTTACTGGCTGAAAGGATGTGACACTCTTAACAGCCCCTGTGAGGGCCGTCTAACAAAGGAGGGGTCTACAGGCACTATAAAAGTGTTATTTAGTCTGGCTTGTTGCCCAGACGGCGAGTGAAAACAAAGTTCGCCCTCCCTATCAGACAGCCAGACACGCAGACCCTTACAAAACACTTTCACCTGTGACTCCCTGTAAAGGAAATCCACTGCTGAGGAAGTGGGCTGTGTGTGTGTGTGTGTGTGTGTGTGTGTGTGTGTGGTTCGTGTCTAGCTTTTGCGTGCAGTGTGTGTTTCCGTTTTGTTCGTTCCAAAGTATATGCGTTAATCTTTTCAGTTTGTGTGCTATGTCCAGTCGCTAACAAAAAGACAGAAAGGACAAAAAAAGACAGATTGTGTGTTGGTGTTTATGTGCTTGTAAAAAGCCTGTGTATCACATGAGTTTCCATTTGTGTTTATGTAAAAGGCTGTGTGAATGAAAGAGACAGAGTGTGAAACCGTATGTGTGTGTGCATGTGCGTGTATGAGTCATAGCGTACGGGAGACCCCACCCTGCGTGGGAGGGCAGTTGAGTCTGTCGCTTGGCCTGTCCTGGGAAGAAGAACTGCACACACAACAGAACTCTTTGTTCCTATGTCAGTTGATGGGTTATGATATGCTTGTTCCTTATATTCAATAGCATAATTATGCGGGTCGCAATATAGCGTACAAAATGCAGGCTAAAAAAAAAAAACTCTACCAAGAGCGCTGAAACATGATGTCAGTTAAGTCATCCGCTGTCGACATCAGACCGAAAACAGGAATCAGTGCAGCAATTCCCTGCCACTTAAAATCAAAAACAGCGCTTCTAATTACAGTTTTTGAAGTTGTGGCAAAAAAAAAAAGATACAAGCTGACGCCTGGTAACTTGACACCAACGACAAAGAAAAAAAATCAAGCCCACATGCTCACGTGCGCCTTTTAATTTATCCTGAACGAAGAGAACCTTAGCGTAGGTCTGCCGCCAGTTTGCGCACACGCAGCTGACTTAATGTTCCCGCCAAATAAAGCTTTCAGACCGTCTGTGTTTGTGTTATTAGTTATTAGAAAAGAGACAGAAAAAGTCTGTCCGTTTTTTTTAGGCTAAAATATTTGCAATGTTTAGAATGGCTTTGTCAGATAGTTGATGCTAAGTCTGGATCCCAACAAAAAAAGCATTGTGTGCAGGGTTCAAAAAAAGTATGAATGAAATCTGGAAGAACTTATGCGTCTGGGCTAAACTGGCAAACATTATACTGACTCTATCTTCACGCTTCCAGAAGTCATTAAAAATCGTTGCTTAAGGTAGAGTGATGCTAAAAATAAAAGGTTGCATTAACAGGACCACTGTTATGCTTGGCATTTGCTTCGTAAACGAGACTTTATTAAATTTATATTTTAATTACTTAGACCCTGTTCTGTTCATTTATATTCGAAAGATTTATAAAAAAAATTGCCGACTGTGCTTCCATTGAAAATATGAAACAGAACGAGTTTTGTAGTCGCTGCTGCATTGCTGTTGTCTTTTATTTATACTCATACTTGTAGACACACACACACACACACACCATCTGGAGAGAGACCTTCCAAAAAAGGTTGTTTGTGCACGGTTGAAAATGAAATTTTTTTAAACTGATAATATATAAAATTATATATATATATATATATATATATATATATATATATATATATATATATATATATATATATATATATATATTATAGTTATAGATTGTTTAAAAAAAAAAAAATATAAATATATATATATATATATATATATCTATATATATATTATAGTTATAGATTGTTTAAAAAAAATACTGAATAAAATTATACTTTTTTGCACACACTCAGACAGAGGACGTAATCAGACAGGGTGGCCAGATTGTCCCAGAATATCCCATCTATTTGCACAGTTTTGAATTTTGATTGTACAAAATGTGGGATCAGTTTAATAGGTAATGATACCAGAAACTAAATGGGACTTATGAAATGGAGAGTTTAAACTTTATCTGGCAACTTCACATACTATAGAAAAAAGTCTGGATAAAAACAATGTAAAAACGTGAATTAATATCAGAGTTGCATTTCCCTGCTGGAGTCGACCACAGGAGCCAAAGGGTCTAAAAGATGACGTCATGGTTACAGTATTTCTTTTGGACAGTTAGAAATATGATGTGTTTGGATTTTAGTGTGTTTTAATAGTAACCATAAAGGTGAATGACACATGATGTATTGTAGTAATGTTTTCTGTGGCTGTATAGTCTTATGTGTTCGAGTGGTACAGTTAACATTGTCCACGATGTCCCACTGCACCTTTAAGAATACTTGACTTAGACTGTTAAAAAAAAGCATAAATGTATTCGAATTGGACCCTAATCTTCCAATTAGCAGTCTAACACCTCAACCACTAACAGGCAGTAAGAGTTCATATAAGGGAGTGACGGTTTAACTGGTTTGTTGTTCATTGTTTAAGACTCACTGTTAAGTGTTCCATATCATGGCAAGAATTTCACTGTGCAAAAATGCCTTTATTGCACAGTTTGTGTATCAGTTTACTCTTATAAAGTATAAAAAAGTTAATAAATTAAAAAAATGGCCAATTCAGTCCGAATAGTACACAAACAATTACATTAATCTTAGTTCTACAATCTACAGAAATTCAACTTGGGATTGAAACTTCACCTGCACTTAATTTTACTCAATAAAATAAACTTTAAATAAAGGAAGTACCAGCCAGCTACATGGCTTAAATAAATTGTCATATCTAAGACTTGCCAAACAAATAAAAGCTTTGTGTGTCGCCTTCGAGCTGTGATGACGTTCCCTTTTCACTTCACTGTTTACCGTCTGTCTCCTTTGCCGTCAGTTTTCTTGCATTCATTTGAATTCATGCATGTAATACCCTGTTTTTTGTGTTTTTCTGGGAATATCTTAACTCTCTGATGTTTTCTGGGCTCTTTGTGCACACTTTTAGCTGTAACCACAGTGTAGGTTAAAGCTAACATTGAGCTCGATAATCAGTCATTGGTAATTTACCCCCCCCCCCCTTTGGACAAAAGTATTTTCTTTGACAACCACTTTAAGAACCTGCATTTCTGACAGGTTTTATCAATTTGACAGTCATGAAAGGCGTAAGTCATGTGACGGCTTTGAGTTACACCCTCTGCAGTGATGTCCGAGTTTGTCTGGGTCTGGAAACGCAGTGAAAGCAGGAGAGAAAGAAGCATTCAGACATTGTCAAAGAGCAGAAACAAGTTTTTAAGCTCAGTCCATGCAATATAAATAAGGCAGTGCGAGATTTTGTTTATTATTTAGTCATTTAATTGTGCACAGCTCAACTTAGTAATGAAGCACCTGACCATCACATCTGTGTTTTTTTTGAGCTTCCTATTTCAGATTTAGCCCCAATCCTATTTCTGCCCCGTAGCCCTACCTCTTTTGCCAACCCCTCTGTTTCACACGTTCATGTGAACGAGTGAGGTGTCTCGATCCTCTTTTGGTTAAAGGTTAAGTGGTAGGGGGAAGGACCAGATACCTCTTCAAAAATAAGTTTTTTGGGACTACACTTCAATTGTAGGGTATGAGAAAATTTACCACGATACTTTCCTACAGTGGCAACATGGCTGCCTAAGTGACTAACATCACTTAATGTTAATACTGCCTCTTCAAGGGGATTCACAAACAAGTATTTTGGTATAAAGAAGGAATTTAATGACGATCATCTGTTTTATTACTTTTAATGCTGAATTTATATTTTACCATAATGTTCTTTAAAGAAAGTTTTTTTTAAAAAGGGTTTAATTTCTTCACCGTTACCCCAGTAACCGCTGCAGGATGGTCTTATCTTTTATTTTATTTGATATTTTGATCCCTAACCCTTGTAAATCTGTTTTAAGGGCCATGGGGAAGGGGTATAAAATAGAATTAGGATTGGGCCTTAATCTCACATTTATGGGTATTCACACCTTTGGGAAGGTTTTACACTAGTTTATGCTGTGTGATTGTGTTTATTCAGTCACAATAGTATTAATGAGATCAAACACTAATGTTGAGGTGAGGATGTCTCGGGCTCAGTCGGTGTTCCGGTTCATCCCGAAGGTGTTTAGTTTAAAGGGGTTCAGTCAGAATAAGGGTTCTGTACAGGACATGCCAGTTCTTCAACTTTACCCAGAACACAGCATGTCTTCATGGAGCTCAGGGGCTTTGTGCACTGGGGTATTATGCTTGAACAGTGTTTGGGTCAGGTGCTGTTAAAGGAATAATGTAAAGCTACAAAGACATTCTAGACAACTGTGTGCTTGAGAACTTTATAAAAGCATGTATAAAAGGGCAACTATACAGCAACAAGCAACAATTTATGTAATTAGAGTCACAGTGGCAGATTGTTCTGATTTGTGCTGATTTTTGACCCTCTGACCTTTGGCACTGTGAACCATTCTAACTGTCTTTGCACGCAATGACAGCCAGCATATTGTAAATGATAATTACTGCCTCAGTGGAACGGGAATGTCTGGCTTGTTGTTGTGTGTGTGTGTGTGTGTGTTTAAAAGAGACAGAGAGAGAAAGAGAGCGAGAGAGAGAGAGCGAGAGAGTCTCATCTTGCCATCAGTCAGCCAGACTGAACCACATTGTAAACCATTCTAAATTCGCAGCCTAAATAAGGTTTTATAAAGCAATTTTAAAGCATTAAATAACAAAATAAGTCAATAAGTTTTCTGTCCTCAACTTGCTAAATAAATTCTGCCTACGTCATACCTTCTCTATCCGAATACTTCTATTTAATTACTTGTTGTCGAGGCAGTAGGATAAGGAGAATTTAATTAAGACGATATTATAATCCGTCTGCAGTTTTGTAAATTAAACTCAGCCATGCAAATCTACCCCTGTGTGTCATGCATCAGAAAATGCAAAAATAAAAAGGATTACAAAACAGTAGCAGGGAAGCCAAACGCACTCATCAATATCACTAAAGCCAGCACTCATCGGTTTCTCGCACTACTGCACAGTCAATGATACCCATGAATGTTTAAAACCTGAGTTCTGGGAAATCTTAACTCGAAATATTTTGACAGGTTTGTTTTTTTCCTCCCTGCATTCCTCCGTGACTGTCTACCGGTGTGTTCAGTCTTAAAAAAAAACCCAAAAAACTTCTCTTTAGTTCCGCCAAAATGCCCTTGTGTACTGTACCGGTAACGACTGTGTTTCTTGTTTTTATGTTCGGTTTCAAGTTCATGTCATGTTTATATTTATGTCACGTGATCATTGTTCCTTATGTGCTCCTTGTTATGTGATCCCCTTGTCTATGTCCCGAGTTCTCATTGGTCAGTCTTCTGTATTTGTACCGCTCTCATGAGACTGTCAAGCTAGGTCAAGTTGAGTGTATTCAGTCAAGTTCATGTTTGCTGTTTATGTTTGTGCTAATATGCTAAGCTATGCTAAGCTATGCTAAGCTTCTGGAAGTCAAGTTTTGTTTAGTTTATTTTTACTGTTTATATACATTTAAAGCATTTGGAAGACGTCCTTATCAAAGAGAGACTTACATTAAATTTTTTTTTTTTTGTTCATCTAAGCAATTGGGGGTTAAGAGACCCACAGTGGTGGCTTGGTGGTGCTGGGAATCGAACTCCAGTCTTTTTGGTATCAGTCCAACACCTTAACCACTAAGCCACCACTTCCCTTACATAAATAAACAACATCTTTGGATTCTAACTATGACTCGCCTTAGTGGAATTCATTAAAGTACCATCATGCCAAACTGACTAATGGAGGAAAATGTAAAATGCTGAAAAAATTCCTCTCGCCGTAATTAACTGCAAAAAATAGGGTTTATTTTAAAAACTTATGATCAGTTTATAGCTTTAATAATTGACATTCAGCATTTATATAAACATATAACAATAATACGTATGAGTGGATGAAATGTTATACGAATAGCTTTTATGTAGTAATTATTATTATCCACCATGATCATTTATTATTATTAATAAAAATAAAAACAATAACAACCATTGTTTTTCTTTTTCTTATAATTGTCACTAATATAATTAATTGAGAAAATTAATAAAGTTTGTTTGTTTGAAATGAATGTTTAATTAGTATTTAGGAAATTTAAAATTAGTTAAAAGTTTTACAAAATCTAGAAATGAGAAAAATTTACGTTTTACAGGATCACAAGATTTACTAATAACACAAGGATCATAAGGATTAATATTATCAATAATGAATAAAAACAAAATAATTATTAATTATTATTATAATTATTATTTTTTATACTTAACTAAATTTCCCCCCCTATTTTTTTAACCACATATCTATTTTACTTTAATATTTTTATTAATCCACCTTTATTAAGGTACTGTTGTAGGTTTTACTAACGTCTTATAAAAATACCAGATTTTTGATAAGAATCTGTTAGTTTTCCTGATTATTAGATTTTTAAAAATAAAATCATGGTAATTTTTCTTTCTATTAATGTCTATGCATGACTCCAAACGTTATATTTAATTTAGATACGAATAAGGATCTGTATTCTAATTAGGAGATTAATGACTACACCTGCATTATGTGATCAATCAACCTTAAATTTCTCAGTGTTGTCTACAGTTGTATGCTTATTATACCATAATTTTATTCCGTCCCATTTTAACTGAAATTCTGCTGGGAAGATCCTTTTGTATGATCGGTGCAGCTCTTTCTCAGCTCTTTCCTGAGCCAGTGAGGACTTGTAATGCTGCTGAAGGATTAAAGAGATAATAAACTTTTATGATCATGACTACTCTGCGCTTTTGTGAACCGAAAACACCTTGACAACACCGCAAAACACTTAGGGTTAGATGTTCCCTTTTTAACCAACATGATCTGTTTTTAGTGCGCACTTCTCCAGTCTGTTCAGTTCTGAAGTAAGTTTTTTTTGTGTGTGTGTGTGTGTGATGAGCCCTTATTTGCCTCAAACCATTTTACTCTCTTGTAATATTACTCAGACATGCAGTGTGAGGACGTTACAAAGTTGTCCACTGGCATTAACATGCTTTGCATAGTGCTGGATTTGTTCTTGGAAGACTGGTCTACCTGACTTCTTTAGAATTTTTATAATTAACCATCTTTTTTTTTTTTTTTTTTTTTTGACGTTTGCACAGCTGGTTTGTTCAGCTTCGACAATCGGGCTGTCAGTTTTTTTCTGTCGTCGATCCTGTTCTTTTCTTTTGACACACTTGCACTTTGTGTATTATTGTGTAGACAGGAGATTATCTATAAATGCACGCTCCAGTGTCACCCAGATGAAGTTGGGTTCACCCTTGGGTCTGGTTCCCTTTTATTTCTAATAACATATTCCTGAGATATTAGAAAGAATTCTTAGAAATATCATCTATTTCCTTGCTACCTTTGGGGAAGTAGTAGCGCTGTGGTTAAGGTGTTGGATTGCTAATTGAAAGATCTGGGTTTGAGTCACAGCACCACTAAGTTCCCACTGCTGGGCCCCTGAGCAAGGCCCTTAATCCCCAGGAGATAAATGTAAGTTGTCATCTGGCAAGTGGTTTACAACTAAAATAGAACTGAATTCATTAACTGAAAATCAAACCCCGATGTTGCCATGTCTATACCAGTTTTGCACTTTCCAGGCCTTTGTATTGCCCACCATACTGCTGCAGGCAGAATAATTAGCTCCACGATACATACATGCTAAAAAGTTTGTCTTGACGTGACTCGAACTGCCCCGTCTCGTGCCCCGTGCCCTTAAATAAAATTTTCTCTGGGTCACTTTGTGATTCTGTTGCATGCAGTCTGAATGGCATATCGTGAGCCATGTGTTTCTGGCTCTCAGTCAGCAGCTGGGTCTTATTTCCTTTTTCCACTCTTTCTCGTCGTTAAGCGGAGAGGGAAAAAAAGAAACGTCAAGGAGGCTTGCAGCATGAGTCACCCGTCGCCTCAGGGCACATCGTTCAGCGACTCGGGCCAAACTGTAAGGCCGACCATTGTGTTGTAGAGCTTTCCTTAGACAAGACGAAAGAGCTGGCTTTGAGATTGAGCCTAAGTTGCTTTCCCACACAAGGAAAAGCACTTCACTCACTTTCTCACTCTCTCTCTCTCTTTTCTTTCGTCTTTCTATCTCTCTCTCTCTCTCTCTCTCGGACCAGATGGTGGGTGGTGAGCGTAACTCCTACTGTCAGTCCTCACCTCAGATGGCCTCACAGACACTGGCCTTAATTTTACACAGAGTACAGACACTGGCTTCGGCTGCTGGAATAAGCACAGGGTGGAGAGGATCCGTCTAACTGGATGTATCATTTATTTTACATGTATCACGTCGAGCCCTGCAGCGAATACATTAAAAAAGCACCCATGGTTCAAAGCCAAATATCCGTCATCCCAAAGATTTTGTAATAAAGTGGATATATATATATAACATTAAATCCAATCTAGCAGAGTTTGCGTCATCGTTGCTGCATCGTTGTTTCAAGGAAACTGTTTCTCGTGGTCTAAATTGGTATAAATCACTCAAATCATTTTGGTATTAAAAACATTGGATTCAATTCTTCAAACAAGAAACGACTTTGAACTAAAATACAAGAACATTACAACCATATGTGATTTAAATATTATCCTATTATAATTTTATTCCATTTCAAATGTATTTTCTTTTACTGTTCTGGAAAAGTTTTCCACTCGGATTTGTGTTCTTTCAGTTACAATAGCATTAATGAGATCAGACACTAATATTGGGTTGAGTTGGATTCAGGGTGTTGTGCAGAAGGTTTTGCACTCCATCCAGCATGTCTTCATGAAGCTTATGGGGTTTGTGCACAGGTGAATTGTCTTGCTGGAACAGCGTTTGAGTGTTTTTAAATGCAGGAAGAATAAATCTTAGACAACCGTATGATTCCAACTTTGTGACAACAGTTTGGGGAAAGACACACTCAATGGGGTATGTTGTACTTTTTTAACATGGAATTTTGAACAAAGACGTCCATAAGTGATGGAGATGATTTTGCCAAATAGGATGTGATCATGGATTTACATCCTTTGTTATACATCCCATTTTAATCAACTAATCATAACCATCTGATGTCATCAGTGTGTGTTGATCAAATCAGCCTTCTATTTTTGATTATTTTCCTGCTTGTAAATCAAAATGTAATATTATAAATGAATTTATTAAATAAAAAACACTAAACTGAACAATTACATACAACATGTATTTGCAGTTGATGTGTGAACATTTTCCTTACTTTCAGGAACAGAAAAATAGATGTGTGTGTAGTATAATGTATTTAAGTGTGTGTGCATGATTTAAAATATATATTTTTTTAATTTATGGTTATAAAAATCTGGGTTGTAAATGTAAAATTTTAAAAGGTTGTGATATAATTAAATAATCATAAACCCGGTTTTATAGTAAGAATGTTGCTCTGTTGCGGTTCTACAGGTTCACCATTTCAGAACATTTTACATTTAATTGTTTATTAGTGATTATTTATGATTCACTGTATAAATTTATTAATGTTTATTTTAGATCATTAGAATTAATACAGTCTAAATTCTCTAAATTCACTAAATTCAGTGTAATATAGTTTTTCGGTCTATTTGTAAATGAAAAATGGAAAGATTAATAATGGATTGAGGCGGGTTTGGTCGACACACACTGATGACATCAGATGGTTTGGATTGGTTGATTAAAATGTTAATTCAGTATTAACAAAGAATGTTCATTCAGGATCGCTACTATCATACTTGGCAAAAACACGTCCATCACTTATGTGTGTCTTTGTTCCAAATTCCATGTTTAGAAATTTACAACATACAGGTTGTGTTTCTGTTTCAGATTCCACTATGATCTTGACCAGGAAGAAGCCGTTACTGATAAAAAAAATTTTTTTTTTTCTTTAATAAACACACAAAGAATAAACCTGTGAAAATTTGCAGCCATGTTTTATATATTAGATCTACTGTTTAGACGGAGTTATCGCTAAGGAGAGGAAAGTTAGGAACATTTCTAAGGGCCCCAAACACTTTGAGGGCCCCAGAGTTCTGTTTTTATTACTAGTAACAGTACTAGCATTAATGTTATACTTGTTATGATTGTTACACTATAATAGGGCGTGGTAGGGGCCTCATATACTAAATTGCTAATGGCATCACTGAGTTTCGATACAAAAAACAAGTGAAAACAGGAGTAAACAATAGCAAAATAAAGATTTAAATGAAAGAATTTCTCCACATTTACTGGATACAGTGATTGATATGGTGATTCAATTCCTGGGACAAACTAAAAGTATTTTCTCTGAATTTAACACCGCACTTTTCTGTCGCTCCCATTATCCTGATTCTCTGACAATTCTCACGAACTAACATGGCTTCCTAGTGAAAAACGCTTCTTGTCACTTGTCTGTCAGCTGTTATATTGTATTTAAAGGTAAAATGTTGTGTGTAAAGATTTATTACACAAAAAACGTGCGATAGGATATCCTTCAGATAAATATATAAAATGAAAAAACGAAATGCATTTTGAAATTGATCCTAAAATCGCCCTGATTACCCTTAAGTGTTGTTCAGGGCGAGAACAGACTAGCCAATGTAATCTACTCTATGATTAACCTGGAATGACAAGGACTAGACAAAGAACAAGAACTTAATGTGCTTATATAAAAAAAATAAAAAAAACAGGTCAATGATCCAGGGCAAAGCTAGAACACATGTACACGGGTAGGTACACGGTATTTACGACTAGCGCCTTTGTGAAATATATTATTTAAACGCTTAATGTTTGCTGTGTTGTTTGCATACAGGTGCTAATTATTAGGAAGTGGCAGAGCATCAGGTGCTTGAACACGTCCATGAAAAACGTAAAAACTACGTAAAAAAAAACCTGTTGGAATCATTCTGTAGAAATGGCCGACTGTCCGCTTCTTCATCACATTTACATCATACTGTTTGATAGATAACAAATGGAAATGCTGTTTTTAATTAATATTAATACATTTCAATTTACTTTAGTTACATTTAACATTTAGTTTAATGATAGTTTTCAATCAAGTGATTCTGGAAGAAGATTAGGCTTCACACCCCACCACCGTCGAGCTGCTCCTGTTGCGCCCTTAACCCCATCTTTGCTCCAGGGGCACTTTAGTTATAGTATAGTATAGTGTATATATTATATATAGTGGTAAGTTGGTGGTGCTGGAAATCGAATCCCTTAAAAACTGAAAAACGACGTGGAACGGCCTACCGCTTCTTGAAAAAAACTTAATCTAGAACTTTCCCTCCCCAATAACCTTGTAGTCCATAACCTAAAGATTGTACTGTAAAGATTTTTAAAGCATCTGCCAAATAAAAAAGCTAAAAAAAATTAATTATGGGTTGCCTAAGGAATAATAGTTATTTAAAAGCATTATTTAGATCATAGGTTGTCAACCTATGGGGCGTGTCCCGCCAGAGGGGTGCCAGCACTAGTTTAGGAGGTCTACACTAGTGTAATAAATACAAGCCAGCAATTTTTCAGGCATCTGCTAGGGGCAATCTAGTTAGGGTTAGGGTTAGGGTTGTGTTCAGTAAAAAAGTAAATAAAAATAAAATGGTGTCTTTACATTGAGGTTTGGATGTTTTTTGAGATTTGGATTTTACTTAAATGGAGAAGACCAATTAAAAAGGCTTCTGACTATATAGTCTCATGTACGGCCAGAAGATTCATAGCAACAATTATTGCCAAAGAGGGTGTCTGACTGATAAGTAAATCAACCAATCACAGTTCATTTTGTACTCCTTAAGTGCTTTACACAAAAGCTAGTGGTAAAAGTGTCCTCTTTTGTCCTTCTAGCTAACAGGTTGATGTTATCGGAATTCCTGATAACCATGACTAAAAAATGAAAGCGGCTACAACAAATTTTCTGTCTGGAGTTTTGTCCATGACTGCAGTGACCTGTCCAAATTGCTGTTTAAGCAGCAGTGCAAAATTTTGTTGTCATATGCTTATCCCACATTCCTCCCTCTCTCTGTCATATGGCAGGATTCTTGCTATCAGTAGCTCAAGAATCAGTCATGGTATTAATTGTGGATTTGAGTGGGTCCTGATGTTTAGGGAAGTGGTTAACTGTAACATATGGCAGGCAGACGTAGTTGAAAGTTATTTTACTCAGACATTGCCAGAAATCATGATCCACAGCAGAGGTCGGATCACAAACAGACCGCATGCAAGCCCTGCACGACGGCAGAAAATACCACTTGAACACAAAAGAAATCAAACTATCCGACTGGCGGCTGCAGTCGTGTCTCAAGTGATCACGACTGACTTATTTCGACTAAAAATGGAGCAAGCCAATGTGCAGAACCTAACCAAAGTCAGAGTAACTGATGTTTTTATTAGTTACGGGTTCCTGTTTGATTTTAGAAACTAACTGATAAATAGAAAAATGCAAACAAATAGAAATGGGCCAAAAATCTTCATGAGGTATTAATCAGAAACTAATACTAAGTGGGAAAATTACCCATACCATGTGACTTTATCATGCAACACACACCACAAAGTTTTATGTGCAATAAAAAAGAAAAAGTACACTTTATTATAATCCACTAATTTCACTGTTTACTCTTGTGTTTACACTGATTACTGTTGTGGTTTTGTTACTTTATTTTTTTTTTCAATTATACCAATATCTTTTTAATTCAGATATTTCGGCTTTTATAACTGAGACCTCAGAATTTAGTTTAATTTCCTTTTAAGTACTACATGTTGTGGAGCGACAAAACTTTTTTGATCCACGAAAAGCATAAATGAAATCCTGGTAATAAGAGGACAGGGGAAACAAATTTTCCAAATTGGCTTAAGCTGATGGAAAGAGGCAAACAACCACTCTCTAAAATCTTGGTGGGGGTGGTGTAATGCTGTGGGGAAACATACATTTCTTGACACACATTTTCTTGGGCTGTTCAATAAGACTCATTTGTTTCATACAGAATAGAACTGTTTTATTGTTATACAATCCATGCCCTAAATAATAAAAACTGTCCCGAGTGATAAGCTAGAATCTACAAATTATTAGTATATTGTTTAGATAAAAAGGTGTGTTGTAGTTTATCTGATGTATTTTTATTTATTTATTTTCCAAAACAGAAAGATTTAGCCTATAAATGTTAATGACAAACCTTAAGATTTGTGATTTATTAAAGCAAACATACAATCTAGCAGTTAATATCGGAAAGAGATCTGGCTGAAAATTAAGAGGTCTGGCTGAAATAATGATGCTGGGGGTTTATTTATTATCCTGCTGTGTTGTCAGCATCGTGATAAATTAATCATAGACATAAGGCTGAAAGCAAAAGTGCAATTTTCTTTATACTAAATAAACTTTTAATATTTTATTGTGAGTAATGTTTAAATCAAAAATAAGTTTTGAGTTTTTGGGTTTTGGGCAAATAAACTTGTTTGAAACTAAATATATGATGTTTGTTTTCAAAAAAAAGGATGAAAGAAAATATGATGTAAATGGATTAACAGAGAATGGAATGAGGAAGAAAAAACCCTTTTTTATTATGTCTGTCATCTGTTTAACAAAACAAAGTCTCGTTTTTACCAATTTTTTTGTTTCCGTTGTGCAGTCGGGTGAAAGTTATTACTCAACTACAACTAAACAAAAGAATCACAAATCTCTGGGTACCCTGGACTGCACTTTTCAACTTCTCAGCTACTGAAGTAGGCTAATTACTTCAGTATGAGTTTATAAGTATGAGGTTTTAAAAAACATATTCAAAAACACAATTGGTCTTAAAAAGCTATACATAAGGAAGTGGTGGCTCAGTGGTTAAGGTGTTGGACTGCTAATTGGAAGATTGTGGGTATGATTAATTGCTCAGCTGTTAGTATTTAAGTCTCATTGTTACTTTTGAATTAACTTTCCAAAAGGCATCTAAAAAGGACTCTCATGTCCAGCATAGACATCCCTAAATCTGACCCCAACTAAACACCTTTGGGATGAGTTAGGGATATGGTAGCGCAGTGGTTAAGGTGTTTGACAGCTAATTGTAAGATCAGGATTCGTTTCCCAGCACCACTTAGTTGCCATTTTTGTGCCCCTCAGAAAGGTCCTTAACTCCTAATTGCTCAATTGTATGAAAGAGAATGTAAGTTGCTCTGGATAAGGACATCTGCTAAATGCTACAGCTGTAAATGTAACTTGGAACACCGACTGCACCCCAAATCTCCGTAACCAACATTAGTGTCTAATCTTAATAATACTATTGTAGCTAAATGATTAAATCCCCACAGTCTAACACACCATCTAGGGAATAGTCTTTCCAGAAGTTTGGAGGTTATTATAGGAGTAATAGTGAGACTACATCTGGAATAGAAATTCAGAAAGCATAAACAGATGTGCTGGTCACATGTTCCAATGCTTTTATCTATATAGTGTAATCATCAGTCAATCAGTCATTCGGCCAGTGTGCGAGAGGAACAGTGTATTTTTGGACACCATTTGCAATTAAACTCAGTCAACAGAGTGCTGAAAGTGGTCCTTCTGAACATGATCAAACTTAGTGCGAGCAATTTACAGAAAGTGTCGGAACGTTACTTCCATCGAGAGCTTGGGTGTGAATGGAAAACTCCCAGCGTGATGTGTGTTGTATTTTTGAAGCTCGAAGTGGTTGAAATAGCCAAGAAGGACTGTGTCGGTGTGATGGGTGTGTGCGTGGCTGGAATGTAATTTTGAGGGGATGCTGGAACTGCTCTTCTCTTCCTCGCTATAACACACATTGACACCAAGAGGGGCATCAAGCTCTGCTTTCTGTTAGCTTATTAAAGCATCTTATAAACTGTGTATGTGCACTATGTTGGAGGCTTTTTCTTTAATAGGGGCAATTCTCTGGCACTCCAGAAAAAAAAACTATTTTTTAAAAGGGTAAGCCAAAAAATCAGTGTGTTTACTGTAGGTTACCTAAAACATAATATTGATTACTAAACACGCAAAAAAGAACATAGTACACACAAATTTGTTTTTTAAAAAATGTTTTAACCTCTTGGCAGAACTTCTGAATCTCCATTTAAAAAGGTACGATGAGGAGCCATGATGTGTGTGTGTGTGTGTGTGTGTGTGTGTGTGTGTGTGTAACGATTCCGCCTTTCCACCACTAAAGAGCGTCATCACTGGAGTACTAACATCAGCAGTAGTTTTTCCGGTATCACTTCCTATTTGCTAGTTATATAAGCTAGCACCAAAGACTTTTCATTGCAAAGTATTGTTTGCTTAGTCAACATACCAAGTGTTCTATTTATGTTCTGTTTCGTTACTGATTGCGTTTTGGATTTGAATGCCTGGTTTTCTAGTGTTTATTGCGTACCGACTTTTGCCTGTTTTTTTTGACTACGTTTGTGGATTACTCCTCAACACTTAATAAAGCCTTTCACTGCAAAATAGTTCCCTTTCAGACCCCTGTTTCACAGAATACTTTGCCATTGCGGGTTTGGCTCGTTTGCAAGCCATTGTGGATTATCACACCCAGGAGCTTCAAGCTTTCCAGGCTCAACTGGCGTCGCTACAAACAGCTCAGAAACAGCAACCCTAGCCTCAGCCTAGCACCGGAGCTTTTACCGTTCTTTATGCACTTCCGGACATGTTCGGCGGTACACCAGAGCGTTGCAAGAGTTTTCTATGCTCGGTTTCTTCTAACATTACTCTTTGGGAGAGCTCCTGATTGGGCTTCTGCTGTCTAGGATTCTGCAGATTTAGTCCTCTGGGGATTACTTCATGTCTCAACTTACTGAAGTTTTTGAATACCCAGTGGGGGGCAAGACATTTCCAGCCAACTACTCAGGCTATGCCAAGTTGAAGTAGCTGCAGTGGATTATGCCACCTTATTTTGTACCCTGGCCGCTCAGAGTAGGTGGAATGAAGTGGTGCTTAAGTTATTCATGATGGCAAATAACCTGTTATGTAATAGTCCCCATGTTAATGATGAAAGCACTTCCCGAGCTCTGTGCACAACGTTACCCATGTCTCACGACAACTTTAAACCTATTTAGGTGGGGTTCACCAACTTTTTTCCCCCAAAAGCGTCTATAGCCCCCTTCATAGCATCATGTCAAAGTAAGCCACTCAGTGTTCACGCTCTCACCTACTATGTGTCTCACCATGCCTGCTTATCTTTTCATTGCCTCTGCATGTGTTTACAGCACTAGTGGACTAGTGGTTATCACTACCATGCGAAGAGGAGTGCTCCATAAGGGGCACCTGTCATTCCACATCATTTAGTCACCCAAAAAAACCCATCATCCTTGGTTATCCACAGTTGCAAACACACAGCCCCAATATTTTATGGACTGAAAAAGATATCACTCAGTGGTCTGCTTATTGTCATACAAATCGTCTACGCCCCGTGCTCTGTTCGCAATGCCTCACCACCTAAGTTGAATGTGTCAAAAAACCTGACTTTGCCAAGATTCCGAAAGGAAAACCATGCCCTCACAGAGGCTTTCAGTAAGACTAAAGCGTCTCAGATACCACCTCATAGACCATGGAATTGCACCATCAAACTGCTGACCAATGCTGTTCCTTTAAAGAGTTGAGTTTACCTGCTGTCACAGCCAGAAAATCAAGTCGTGGAAGCCTACATTGACAAGGCTCCAGCCTCAGGCTTCATCCACCTCTTCATGTCTTCTGCAGCGTCAGGTTTCTTATTCTTCAAGATAAAAGATGGTAGCATATGCCCCTGCATAGGTTACCGAGATCTCAATGCAGTCACTGTGAAATATTGCTACCCTTTACCACTAGTGCCCCCCACACTTAAACAGTTACATGAAGCATGCATCTTTACAAAGCTTGATCTTCACAGTGCTTACAACCTGATCCAGGGATAAATGGAAAACTGCCTTCATCACTACCAGGGGCCATTATGAATATCTGGTGATGCTTGGTATGGACTTTACAATGCATCCTGATTATCAACTGGGGCAACTAGTATGGCTCGCCAACAGAGATTTTCATCATTTTACTGCAAGTCAATCCATTTACCTACAGGTTGGCACTCCCTTCCACATATCACATCTCACCACCCTTTCATGTCTCCCTGCTTAAGCCACACCACTCCAACCAATATAACAAGCCCCAGCCCCCGGGGCCAACTGCTACTATTGAAGTCGAAGAAGCTTTCGCTTACCAAGTTCCTGAAATCGTTGACTCCATCGGAAGAAGGAGGCTACTAAAGTATTTAGTGGACTGGGAGGGTTATGGACCTGAGGAGAGATCATGGGTCAAAGCCTGAGACATCCTGGACCCCACTCTCAAACAAGAATTTTATGCTGCTCAACCTGAACGCCCAGCTCCAAGCCCTTGTTTACGCCCTTGAAGAACGCCTTCTGAACATGATCAAACCTAAAGCAAATGAAGTGTCAATGTTACTCATATCGAGAGCTTGAGGGTGAATGAAAACTCTCAGCGTGATACGTGTCGTATTTTTGAAGTTCGAAGTGGTTGAAATGGTCCAGAAGGAGCGTTGGTGTGATGAGTGTGTGCATGGCTGGAATGTAATTTAGAGTGGATGCTGGAACTGCTCTTCTTTTCCTCGCTATAACACACATTGACACCAAAAGGGGCATCAAGCTCTAGTTTCTGTAAGCCTATTAAAGCAGCTTATAAACTGTGTATGTGTACTCTGTTGAAGGCTTTTTCTTTAATATGGACATTTCTCTGGTACTCCGGAAGAAACCAATTTCTTAAAAAGGGAAGCCAAATAATCAGTGTGTTTTTTATAGGTTAGCTATAACATAATAATCATTACTAAAACGCAGAAAAGAACATAAAAGTACTACAGATGGGTTTGTTTTTAAAAGACTTGGCAAAATTCCTGAATCTTCAAGCAGTCGTAATGTGTGTGTGTGTAACGATTCTGCCTTCCCACCACCGGAGGACACTATCACCAGAGTATTAGTATCAGCAGTATCACTTCCTGTTTGCTAGCACTAAGAACTTCGCATTGCAAAGTACTGATTTCTTAGTCGACTTACCAAGCGTTCTGATTATGTTCAAGTATTTCTGGTTTTGTTCTATGATCTGTTTGGTTTCTGATTTTTGCTTCTGCGTTCTGGATTTGCCTGGTTTTCTAGTGATTACTGTATACCGACCCCTACCTGTTTTTTTGATTACATTTGTGGATTATCCTTCTACACTTAATAAAGGCTTTCACTGCAAAATGGAGCCCTCTGCTTCACAGTGTGTGACTGGCGCAAGAACAGAATAAGGACTGTGATGTATCAAAGATGCTACACAGTGTTCCATTCTCAGGCAGGCAGAAGCACATTTGTCAAAGAAAGATTTTATTTTATTTGCCTTTTATTGACTGATGTGATAATAATACCCGAGACAGCTTCATAACCGTGTACTGTTTGAAAGCATTGAATCAAGATTTCCTTCGTGTGAGCATTGCACAAAACTCATTTACTGTCATTGGAAATACAACTGAAATTTTGTGCTGTAATTAGAAGTGACTCCAGCAGCCATGTTTGTGGATAATAGAGTACTTTATATGCTAAAAAGTGCTTGATAAGCACTGTAAAATATGCTCTGCAGTGCTTTGGGGCTGTTTTGTGGCTGGTGCTTTAGAGATTCTTGTAACGATGAATGGAATCATGTATACTGCCAAGTACTATAAAAAAAAGTTTAACCCTTAGAAAACTGGAAACTGTAAATAAATAGTTTTGTTGCCTCACAGCAAGAAGGTCCCAGGTTTGTAGCTCCTGCACTGGTCTGTCTGTGTGGATATTTGGATATTCTCCCTGTACTTGTGTGGGTTTACTCCGGGTACTCCAGTTTCCTCCCACAGCCCAGAAACATGTGTTTTAGGTTGATTGGCCACATGAGTGAGTGTCAGTGTGTGTGTGGTTGTTTGTCTGTATATGGCCCTGTGATGGACTGGTGATTTGTCCAGGGTGATTTGACCCCTGCCTTTCATCCAATGCCAGCCTCCAGCAGATCCCCATGACCCTGATTAGGAATAAGCCGTATAGACAGTGGATGGATGGAGGGTGGATGGATGAAAGGAAGGTAATTATAGGAGAAGGAGTGAGATGAAATATGAAATTAGATGTTTAAAAAACACAACCTTCTTAAAAATTGAAGGAATAACAAAAATAAGGTTCCGTGTTCTAATGATGATAATTAATTATGGATGGTGAAAGGGAGGCAGCCGTCTGAAAGCTCACACTGTTCACTCGCTGTGTACCACCGGCACTGTGCAACTCAATCCACCATGTTTACTCTCCATTGCCTACACACAGCCCTCTTCAATGTTTCCTCCCCCTTTCCCACCAAAGTCGGATCCTTGATCCAAAACCGCAGGATGACTCACGTGCATGGAAATGAGTAGGGGACACAAACCCAAATGAAGTGGGGGGAAGTTTTCTGGAGCACAGGGTTATTCCGTTCTTTTGAACGCTTCAGTAGAGAACCTACAACAAAAACACCCTTATTTTTCCCCCAAAAAAATAAAAAATAGAAAGTAGAGCGAGAGGGAGGAAGAAAAAGAGCAGTTTTATCAAAAAATGTCTAGAACATTTTTTTAGCTTGATTATAATCTTGCAAATTCATTTTGCCTGTGACTCATTAGCCAACAATAAAAATTCATGTCAAAGCTCATATTACAAACTCACTTAGTTTTTTTAAAAGTAGGTTAATATTAAAAAACCCTTAACTAAAGTTAAAAGGTTTTAACTAATAATACAAAAAGATTTTTTTCTTAAAAACACTGATAGCTCTGCAATATATATATATATATATATATATATGCATTTATTTTGTCACAAATACTTTTTTACAGCACAGTGAAATTTGTTTCTTCACATATCCCATCTTAGTAAGTTGGGGTCAGAGCGCAGGGTCAGCTATGATACAGCGCCCCTGAAGCAGGAAGGGTTAAGGGTCTTGCTCAGCTCAGGGATCCTGGCTTGCCGGTGGTGGGGCTTGAACCCAGGTCTTCCTGGTCTTCAGATCAGCAACTATTTAAGCCACCACTGCCCAAATGGTTGAGATAAAAAACCTTAAAAACCATATAAAACCTTAAAAAGTAGACATAATTAACAGAACAGAACAGTAGTTTGGTATGATGATCAGTCAGCATTGAGGAATGGTAATCTTTGGTTTATCACTGCTAATTATTAAGAAGGTAAAGTAAAAATCTATATTTAACACTGTTGTCTTAGCATTTTGGTAAAAAAAAAAAGCATTAGCGTTGCAATAATAACCCACTTGATAGTGTTTATAGTGTCTGTAAATGCTGTACATAATTATACAAGTTCACACAAGAACTGTGGCAGGTTCAAATGAACCTAATGTACTTAAAGGTCATTTTGAAGTCAACAGGTTATTATTACGAACAATTTCTGTTATGGTTTGTTGCTTTTACAGACTATTTGTATTTTTTGAATATATATACAGGCAAGAGCGGGCAATATTATTAATAGGTGATTCCTCAAGCCTTAAAAAAACATTTGAATCAGCTCAAGCAAATACAGCTGGTGCAACATTTCAGTGAACTGAAACAAGGACCTTCAGGACCAGTTTCATCAAACACACAGCTACAAGAGACAGCACAGAAGTAGGTGCACTACACATAGAGTGCAGGTGTGCAAACAGTGCGAGACAGACAGTTTTAACACTAAAGCTAAACTTAAGAACTAAAAAAAACATGAAGTACAAACAAGTTCCAAATAATAGTGGCGTAAAACACGTGCATCACCAGCATTACTTTTTTTTCACTGGAACTAAGAGACTCGAAAAATGTTTCACCATGACAATGCGCCTGTGCACAAAACCCCTGGGATCAGTGAAGATCTGCTGAGTTCTGGTTGGTGTAGAAGAAGTCAAGTGTCCTGTACAAACCCCTGATTTGGACTCAACCCCAATAAACAACTATACAATTCTGTGCTACAGACTATTTGACATTTTTTGCCACCCAAATCCTGCCTACGATTAGTCCCTCAGGTCACTAGATACCTATTCACAAAAAAAGCAGATTGTAGAAAACTCATTCAGTAACCTTATTTATTCTGTTGCCTAGCCACAGAGCAGGACTACCTGCTGGCCCATCCCAGGGTGGCTCAAACACTCATTCTTTCCAGAAACATTCTTTTTTTATGGCAAATCCTGCTGCTAATATGGTTTTGAAAAGTCAGAGGAAACCTGAAAGAATCAATAGGAACTCCTGCAGATGCACAGTTAAGACCACCACAGGCAACAGCCCAGGGTGGACATATGTCACATAAAATCCAATTTCAGAAAGTGTTGTTCTGAATTAAAAAAAATCCACTTGACTTTACGTTATACACTTATAGAAGGGGAATGATTTACAATGTGCTTGGATCACCTGCTGATTTATAAGTCACGTAAAAGCTCCTGGACACAATTCTGTATATACAGTAGATGTAAGGAGACAGGACATTGTCTATGAATACACGCTCCAGTGTCACCCAGATGAGCCTGGTTCCTCTCAAGGTCTCTCCAGGGTCACAGGGATCTGCTTGAGTCTATTCCAGCTGTCATTAAGTGAATGGCAGGGGTCACCCTAAAACAGGTTTCCAGTCTATCGCAGGGCCACATACAGACAAACAACCCCACACACACTCACTCTTACTCCAATAAGCAAATTTAAAATTACCACTCAAACTAACATACATGTTTTTGGACTGTGGGAGGAAACCGGAATACCTGGAGTAAACCCACACAAGTACAAGTAGAACGTGCAAATTCCACATAAAAAGACCCCTGCAGGGGATATGAACCTGTGACCTTCTTACTGTGAGGCAACAGTGCTAATCGCTAAGCCGCCAAGCTGCTCATTGCTTAAGGTTTCTTACTATTGTCAAGTAAGATTTTATTTCTTGCCATAGGCTTGCTCTTTGTTCTTTTTTGCTTAAATGTTGGGTTTCTCTAAAGCCACTTTGAGTCAATGTCTGCTGTTAAAAATGCTTTAGAAATAAACCTGAAATAGAATTGGTGACCCAGATGGCTTCCTTTCTGAGTCACGTTTTTTTTTTTTTCTACCATCGTCTTAGGAAGTTTTTCTCCTGCCAGCTAAATAAAAAATTAAAAACTCCTTACTTCAAATAAAATCCATTAGATACTTTGTCATTACTGTCATTCCTGGCTTCTATAAACTCAGAAACCTTTATTTACCAAGACATTTATCTCCTTTATACAACTAAACAGGGCCCAGCCATGATATCTTGGTGGGCGGAAATTAAACCCTTAATCCTTGAGCTACCACTTGCACTGCTGTAAGTAAATATAAACAAATAAAGGTCTCGTTTATGGACACAGCATAGACATCTTGGTGACCCTTAATCCAACACTTAAACCCCTCCCCTAATCCTGTTATAACTGCCTGTTATATATGTATAACGACACAGTTATTAGCTACAATTAATGAATTTACAGTTGAGCCAAACACAATTACCAATGCTTTGAAAATAAGATACTTTAATGCATTTTTTTATTTAATTACCGGATCAAACAAACCTCATGTCTTTAAGTAAATTGCATATTTTGAAAACTTTTTTGCAAACTTAAGCCCCTTTTTATCTTAGTGATTTCTGTCTGGCTACTAAAGGCTTGTCTGGTCTTGTTTAACGATGGGTGCTCCTGTGTATCCGTTTGCCCAGTTTCCTGGTGACCTTAAATTGGCAGGTGTTCCTGATGTATTGTGGGTGTAGAATTTGTACTCATGCAAATCTTTAAAAAAACTAAACTGCAAACTCGCTAAACGTTTTTTTTAGTGTGTTTGAAAATGTATCAGTGTTTTGATAAGTGAGGCATCATTTGCACTGGATTTGCACTGGATTCTGAAAGTTAAACGTATTACAGAGAGATGAGACAGCCGACAACTCATACTGGTTAAGGATCATTTAGTTTTTTTAACCTTTATATATCTATATATCTATATCTATATATATCTATATCTATATAGATATAGATAGATAGATATAGATAGATAGATATAATTTTTTTTTATTTATTTTTTATTTTTTGCTGAGGTAGAAAGGCATCATATGTGGTTTTCCAAGGTCTTGATTACATTTACAGTAGTACTGCCAGAAACCCCAGAAGGGTAAAATAGAAAATGAAGTACTTAGTGGTAGCACAGACGGAGAGACTGACCCATTTTTTATGACCGCTTTATTTTCAGGTTGATTTCTAGCCGCCTACAGTAGCTAAAATGCCAAGCTGCGGCTGGGAAACTCATCAGAATGTGGGTATGATTTTTACTTATTTATTTATTTATTTTTGCAATGTGAGGGCACAGTCGTCCTTCCTTTGGGCGAAGACAGACACAACCCATGTCCTCTGTTGAGCATTCTCAAGTCATTATTGCAGACTTAAGACTGAAATCAAGGCTCGGCATCAAAGTTAGCACAGCTTTCTGCATGCGATTAGTCATCGCAGGATAGGTGTGTCTCTGAAGGAAATTTGTTTCTTTTCCTGCATTGTATTAAAGTGTAGTTCAACAGAATTTTTCCCAACTGTTTGTTCCTTTGCAATGTACTTACCTAAACACGAGTCTGGTAACCGAAACGTATCATGCAAACTATTTTTACTAATGTTACTTGCATGTGTTTATCAGAAAATTCCATGCAGGTACCTGTTAGTCAGTAAAGTTTTTTTTATTACTTAAACTTTATAATTATATGTATATATATATGTGTGTGTGTGTGTGTGTGTGTATATATATATATATATATATATATATATATATATATATATATATATATACTTGAAAGAATTCTCGACTATTGCATGATTTAATATACTTCTCTAAAGGTATATGTAATATTCAGCATAGTAAATGTAATTGTTTAATTTCTTTATACAGAATTTGTTTAATGATTTTCTTTGGCTGATGTTCAACTAGATACGTGCACAAGGAAATTATTTTCTGTGCAAAAAAAAAAAAAAGTGAAATAAGACCGTAAAAGATGTGTGCATGCGGGTCCGACAAAAAGAAAAGAGAAGGTGGAAGAGGTAAAGTAGATGAGAAACTGGTCGAGTGACTGTTGTTGAGGGCGTAACCCCCGGGTGACTCATCGAGGGGTGTGACCGGCTTGACTCAGGTCGCAACTATGCGTTCATGCGAGAAGGATGAGTCACTGTTTGATAGCCTGCTCTTCTTTTTACATGACAAAACTTGGTGGAAAGGATTTCAATGCGAAGCCAGAACATAAACTATCTGCTCAACACAGGCAACTTTTTTTTTTAACATGAAATCTACAGTATGTATTACACAAATAAGGCTTATTGCGGAAAACTTTAATGCACTAGGTCGGAAGCCAAAGCAATTCATTAAATCCAGAGGGCAGATGCCGAATTGTGGCTTGTAATGAGGAGCCAAACACAATGCCACAGCTTATTGACTCACACAGGAAGGAACAAACAATCAGACACTGAGCATGTATTACTTTCTGCTTCGAGAGCCGTAGATCGAACCAGGCAGTATTGAGTAAATCTATACAATCCCTCTGTTTTACACAAACATATCAAATCCAAATCACAGCTACTAACACAAAAGCAGGCAATTCAAATTAAATATTAGTTTTATCAATAAAATACAGAATATACCATGAACTAAGAATATATATATTTATATATTTCTTAAGCTAAAAATCGAAGTTGTCTGGAAAATTTTCTGTAAAAAAAATGTTTTTTAATAAGATATGAAGAATAAGAAATGAATAATATTATAAATTTAAGACAGCATAAATCATTGTTATTTTTTTATATATGGACATAGAAAAAAAATGGAGGAAGAATCAACAGATCAGGGTTCAAACCCCAGCACCACCAGACTGCCACTTTCGAGCTCCTCTCTGTGCTTCAAGGAGATTTTTCATTGTTGTAATTAATATGTAAAAAAATTAATAAATAAAAGCCTCTTTTTTTTATTTTTTATTTTTTTTTTATTCAGCTTTATAGGGATCAATCGGATGTTTTTGACGTAGTTGTGGAAAGTGGGTGGGGTTTAATCTGTTTAAAAAAAAAAAAAAGAAGTAGTAAATATTTTCTGTTGTTTTTATATACAGTATATATATATATATTATATATATATATATATATATATATTTATTTTTTTTTTTTTTTACACATACATCTTAAATGATTTCCTACATGCAGATTTTGCCTTTGATTCCATTGAACATTTTAACTGCCCCCAAAATATTTTGAATTTACCTTTAAGCTTTATAATGTCTACATTTTTTGTTCTGTATGAAGGCGAAGCCGCTTATCAAGATAGCAAATAATATACGACCTTAATATAGGATCAGTCTCCTCAATCAGCTTTTTCTTCCTGTATTCCTCTTTTGGTCATGCAATGACGGCGCTTTAGATCGTGCTACCGTTCTATAAAATATCTCCAGACATAAAAAGCTTTAGGAAAGCATGTTTCAAGCTCATGTTCACTCAAGTTTTTTTTTCTCATAAAGTGTGCACGATTTCCTCTCATTCATCTTTGTCATCATCATCACTGAACATATAAAGCAAACCATCCTCCATTAATCCTACACAATATCACCTATAACTCTTCCTCTGCTGTACCAGCCGGAGCTTGTCTGAATAATTAAATTGCACTTCACTTTTTTTGAGAGAGATTTTTTGAAAGGGGGTCAGAGGAGAGTGTACATTCAGTCCTAGCGCTGGATTACCTATAAATGTTTTAAGCTTTTTATCCATTAAGCTAGCGAATGAGTGACTTACTTTGTTATCGTTTTAAACGGCAATAACATGTTCTTTTAGCTGAAGGAAAATTTTATATATCTACGTAGTCGACTACTTTTGAAGACGCTAATTTGATTTATCCCCCCACCCCAGAAATGTTTTACATATGTGGTAGAAAAGTGGCCATTTAATGCTTTATTTTATTATTTCCTACTGCTGCAGGAGCAATTAGTGGTACCTACACACACACACACACACACACACACACACACACACACACACACACACATATATATATAATTAATTTATTATACAAGAAATAGTAAAAAAAAAAAATAGATTTATTATTATTGATATTGACAATAATGCCGTGCTGATTTGTATTAAAAGTTATCAAATTGTGATCCTATTATTATAAATGAGAAGGTCATGAATAGTAAACCTTATAAACCTTTCGCTTAATAAATAAATAAATAATAAATAAATAAATAAATAATAAATATTAAATAAATAAATAGTTCTGTAATTATAATGTAATAATAATGTAATAGTGTATAATAAAATAAATAGATTAAGCTATATAAATATATATATATATATATATATATATATATATATATATTATAAATGTGTGTGTGTATATATATACATATATATATATATATACATATATATATATATATATATATATATATATATATATGTATATATATTTATAAATGTATATATTATATATATATATATATATATATATATATATATATATATATATATATATTTATAAATGTATATATATATATTTATAAATGTATATATATATATATTTATAAATGTAGTTGTTTTAATAATAATAATACTACTACTACTAATAATAATAATTACTAGTTCCTCCAAAAATGTTAATAATATTATAACCCAGTAATAATCAAAAAGAAAACTTTGTACAGTTGAAATAATATGTGAAGTCATATTGTATTTAAAATTTTCAGTTAATGTTCATTAAACATTATATCCATGCAACATTAATTAATAAAAATAATTAAATAGAAATAAATTAGGGTTTATTCAGCAACGTTGTTGTTCACAGATTAACACAATATCAATACTATTTTCTTAATTATTGTACTCATGGAAAGTATTACTCGCTCTTCGTAGATGAAGATCGATCTGTCTGTCTGTCTGTCTGTCTGTCTGTCTGTCCGTCTGTCTGTCTGTCTATTTATTGTTTCTATTACTAGGGTTTATTATATTTTAGTTTTTGATCTTAAATGCTTCCTGTCCTCTAGTAAGCAGAAACTATCATTTACTTTGCAGCATTTCATTCACCGCATGTCATTCTGTGTATGATGTGTATTTCTGTGTGAGAAATACAGTTTAAATATGAATGAATTACACTTGTACCTGTCAAAAGGTGAGAGAAATGAGGCAGCAGTTAGTCAGTTCTTGACTTTGATGTGTTAAAAGCATAAAAACTGGGCACGGGGGCCACTTTAACACAGGCCTTAAATGTAATAGCTACATGACTCGGTCACGACATTCTAAAATAATAGCAGGTCTTTTATTTTTTTTTGTGTATGCAGACTTTGATACTTATTGAAAATGCACTATAGTTACCCAGGGCTCATCATTATGCATGTGAGGTAAAAGCCCCAGGATAAGAGTCACTGTAGCACCAATTACTAAACAAACATAATGCTGGTTATAAAAGAAAGGTGTTAGAACAAACAGCATGATGTGTCATACAAGTTGGAATGGGGGTTCTGATCCCTGTCTATTATACAGTGGAAATTGATCATAGAGTAATAGAATTATGGCTGGGTGTAGGTGTGTCTCTTATCTGGGAAGGAAGTTTGCAAATAATGAATGGTTCTGGAATGATTGACAAACAGTACATGGTGTTAACTTGGCCTCCAAATTTCCTGTCTAAATCTGATGGAACATATTTCACATGTGCTGTATATCCATCAAGCCCCACCATGAAACTAACAAGACTTATAGAATTTGCTGCTAATGTCTTGGTGCCAGATACTATTACATTTACATTTACGGCATTTGGCAGACGCCCTTATCCAGAGCGGCTTACATTTATCTCTTTTATACATCTGAGCAATGGGAGGTTAAGGGCCTTGCTCAGGGGCCCAACAGTGGTATCATGGTGGGGCTAGAATTTGAACACTGATCCTCCAATTAGCAGTTTAACACCTTGACCACTTAACACCTTTAGGAGTTTCCATTTTCCAGGAGTCCAGTTTCTTAAAAATCTTATTAGGTGCAAATACTTTTCAAATATGGGAAAAAAATAATAGAAGGATTGATTAAGATATTAGGGGAAAAAGCTGAATTACATATTTATAAGAACATTTAAAAAAAATCATATGATCATTTTAATGCTTGTTAAACATTAAGGAAAGGTTTTTTCACCCCAGGGATTTAATTTTCTTTTACTTGGACTCTAAAATATATCCAGATCAACATGTTAGTGATATACAGGGCAACTAGATTCTGAGTGTCTTGACCTGCTCCAGGTGGCTTAGCAGCCGGATGAAGGTATGACCTGTACATGTGCACACACAGTGGGAGGTAGAAGGCATTGCAGCAGCGATGGGAAAGCATTAGTGTGTCTACGATAGACAGATGTGTTAGGTGTAGCTGAGGTGTGGCTTAAGAGCCACTTAATACGACATTTACCATAAAGAAAAGGAGTAGAAGTGCATGGTTTTTGAACTTCAATGACTTTTTAATAGCCTGCTTTATAATATGTCCCTGAACCTCTATAAAGCCTGATGTGTTCCAGCCACATGTAAAAAAAAAAAAAAAAAGAAGCATATCGAGCAGTGCTGGGAAAATAGTTACCAAATTACACATAGTAGTCATGTAGATGATTATAAAGTCGTTCTCTTATATTTCTTTTAGATTGTTGCAATTAATCTTCTTTATTTAATTAAATTGGAAAGCAGTAAAAGAAATAAAGCAACAAAAAAGTCTTGAAAATGTAGTAATATTCATTACTTTACTTCTTCTGTTATTTTTTTTATCAATTATAATATGCGCATATATATTGAATTCTAATTATAAATTATTTTCTTCTTCTTCATCATCATCTTCTTATTATTCTTCTTCTTCTTCTTCTTATTATTATTATTGGTAATATTACTCCTCCCCCTACTACTACTACTACTACTACTACTACTACTACTACTAATAATAATAATAATAATAATAATTAATTTTTTGTGACTTCTACAATATCACATTATTGTCATCTGCCTGCTGCTGTTTATAAAAAAAAATGTAATTTTATGGTTATTATTAAAATAAAATACGAACATAGTGTCGATGTTAACTAATAACAATAACTACATTTAATTAATTCAATGTTTTTATTAAACTGAAAAATATTGTGTAATCATTAATAATTCAGTTAAAAAATAAAAATAAAGCCATATGTTTTGTAAAACAGTTATTACATGGCACAAAATTATATATGAATTAACAATTAATTTTTATTATTTTATTACAATGTAATTATACATCACATTTGTCATATATGTTAACCAGAAAAAAAAAATGTTAAGTTTATTTCCCCTGAGACCACAATCAGGAACGAGGTGTTGTGGTTGGAATACATTAACTTGCAGACATGCCTGAATAAATTTTAGTAACGGTGGATAGGATTCAAATTCCTGCTTCTGCACATTCCATATCTACAATAAGTCATGTGGAAAACCCTTTTTAACATTTTTTTCTCTTTCTCCTTCAGGATTGACGCCAGGATGTCATTGTTTGTTTTTAGTATTTTGAAGATGTTGGTTCCTGCTTGATTGATCAGAGCTTTTACATGTTCGCGCTCCTGTTAAAGCACTGAGGTCGTCCGATCAGGTCCTCCTCGATGAGCCAGGTTAAAGGATTAGTTCACCCAAAAATGAAAATTCTGTCGTTATTTACTCACCCTGGCGTTGTTCCAAACCTGTAGTACTTTCTTTAATTTTTGAAACACAATTTTATAATATTTGTGATGAAATCTTGAGTTCTGTCTGACCCTCCAATAGACTACCAGATTCAAGGTCCAGAAAAATACCAAGATGATAAACAAAGTTGTCCCTGTGACATCAATAGTGGAAGTGTAATATTTTCAAACTAGGAGAATCCTTTTTTGAGCAAAGAAAAACAAAAATAACGCCCTAATTTCACATTTTGATCTCGACTGCTTTACTTGTGCACGTGCGGTGGCGACGGTGCTGACAAAACAGAACAATCAATGTAGTAATCGATAACTTATATTCAGCAGTGAAGAGTTTAATAACATATATTTAACTAATATTTTTCTCACAATACAGTGCATGTGTTTAACGCACGAAATGAAAATGTGGAACGAAGTCGTTATTTTATTTTATTTTTTATTCCATGCAAAAAAGTACTCTTGTAGCTTTGTGTTATTACAGTTGACCAGTGATGTCACATGAACTACTTTGTCGATCATCTTGGTACTTCTCTGGGGCTTGAACTTGGTAGTTACCTTGTTGTCTATGGGAGGTTCAGTGAGAACTCAGATTTCATCAAAAAATATCTTAAATTGTGTTCTAAAGATGAAAGAAAGTCCTACGGCTTTGGAACAACACCAGGGTGAGTAATTAAGGTCAGAATTTATATTTTTGGCTAAACTATCACTAGTAAACGTGATCAAGTGTTTTTTTAGTGGTTGCTGTGGAATAATTTACCTGTAATAACTGCTGAGACTGGTGGAATTTTTAAGTCTTCACTTAAAGACACACCTGTATTTTTTTTTGTGTAGTTGAGACATTGTGTAGCTGTCTTGCTTGTGCCTGGCTATCCTGAGATTGTTAAACGCTTTGGTCAAATTGTTGTTGTTTTTTTAAATATGCTATATAAATAAAAATTAAAGTTAAAATTGAAAGTTAATTGATTTTTGCAGTATCTGAGCATGTTCTTGACTTGTTCCTTATAAGCTTGATTAGGATGCTTTGTTATTTTCATCGGGAACATGGAGGTAAATAGACTGGCTAAAGCCGGGATTTTTAACATGATCTCCATGTCACACTGTAGGATTTCTTTTGTCATAAAGCCAGACTGAGAGTCGTTTGGAGGAAGAGTCGTTTGGAGGAAGAGTCGTTTGGAGTTTAAAATCATCAATCCGTGACACATTCTGTAACTCGGGTTATCATGCTTAATTGTAGTTAGCAGCAAACAAATACACTAAAAAATCTGAAGGGAAAATATTAATTATGGCCTCCGTTAATAAGTTTCTCTTTTTGCTTTATTGTCCTGTAGGTTTTGACATTTTCTTCTATTGGTTCGGTGCTTTTTTTATGGTTCTTGTAGGAGAAATCACACTGCATCTTAGCATCTGAAATCTTCTGACACTACCAGCAATTAAATACACTAACTAGCAATTAAAATCAACGGATTTTAGGGTAGGATTATAGAAATCGTTTGGAATTTAAAATGTTATCTCAGATGAACAAAAATGGCATAATGTAATCCCAAGGGAGAGCAAGTGTAAACGTGTGTGTGTGTGTGTATGGAGGAGACTTTGCAGTGTCTTATCTAGTGTTGATGTATTCCTTGGACATGCTCTGGAGCTATCATGATGAACCATCTAATGAGGTGGCAATCAAATGTCTGTGATAAAAAGTTAGTAAAAATCTGACATGCAGGTAGATGATCATCTTTCAGGGAAATTATATTAGAGGGTAAATTTGCTTATTTGTTTGCACGCTGCATCACCGCGAATCATAACAATGACTCAAACGGCCTGTCCTAACAAGTAATATGTGCTCGTGCGACATGCTGATTCTGGTCAAATTAAACCTCCATATTGTCTTTTTGTTATGTTACCGTCTTGTATGGCCAAGTATATTTTTAGTTAGTTGCTCCATTGGGTTTTATTAAATCATACGCCAGGGCCCCCAGACTGCCTGCAACCATGTCAGAGACGGAGAGCTCGTGTTGTGACGCAAGCCGGTCAGCCACACATGCTTGCGCCTGTACGCAGTCAGCTCATAGAATGGGTTCTTTGTACTGATCTCGAGCACTGACACTATTTTTCCCCTCCACACCCACCGACATTCAAACACACAACTGCCTGCCAGCCTGCTTTACTGTCTGTCTCTCCTTCAAACTCTCCATTTCAGCAGCTGCTTTACAAAAAAAAAAAAATAGAGAGATTTTTTTTTTCTCTGCAGCAATTTCACACAGCAAACCCCTCTGAGCCACATTCGCTCCTGATGTGGTTTTTGTGCAAGCGTAACTTCAGAAGAACACTTTAATTACCATGCTTGTCAAAGGTGCATGCTGGGGGATCCCTAGTTAAGGCTTTAACTTTCCCTGCCACGGTTTTCACCCCTCATTATAGACACTCCATGTAAAGAAAAAACACCTTTGGTGGATAAAGTTTCCTGTGAAGGCTTTATTGTTTGCCTTCTCAGACGGATTGTATGCTTAAGAAGTCACAGGCAATGAGAAGTCATCTCACTGGCTCCCCCTTCAGGATATAACCCCTAAAAGCTTGTTTTAATGTTTGGCTTTCTTCTACAGACTCGAATAAATCTGTACCTGACAAATCGGCATGCTAATGTCTCACTGTAGTATTATAAATAAACTCAGGATAATAAACAAAATCCTTATAGAATATAACATTTTAAATTTATATTAACAGACCTAAAGGCTTTTTTTTATCCAATTTTTCCCCTTAAGCGCATGAGTAATGAGAGAAATGAGGTTTTTTTTATTTAGTTGTGGACTGACTAAGGGTAAGGTTTCATCTCTGTAATTATTCAGATGCTATACGTTTTTCAAAGCTTCCATAAAAAAGAACACTCATGTCACAAATCAGATTTAAAAAAAAATTCTGATATGAATGTAGAGTTCTTTTGGATTTCTTATCTAACAAGGAAGCTCATTCTGCATTTCTGTGATGGCTCCAACGTTTTAATAAGTCCCGGATTAATTCCTGATCTTCCAGAGTTTCATACTAAAAGCTGGAGAGAAGCATTTAGCAGCCCTGACATACACACTTAAGGTCTAAACCACCGTTCCAGCCGAAATAATGTATGAATATTAATTAGTCTCGCCCATTAGAAAAAAGACTGTAAGAGCAGAAAAAGGTATTCTGGTAGCTTGTTTACAGAAACGTTAGATAATGACTGTGAGATAATAAGTGTTAATGTTAATAGCTGTACAGTCTGACTCTCTTATTACTAAAATGCAACTCAATTAAATAAAATCAGCCATGGTGGACATGTGAACCATGTCATCTACATTTATGGCAGTTGGCAGACTCTTTATCCAGAGCGATTTTTACATTCTTATTATTTACACAGATCAGCAGTAAAAATAATAGGGCTTTAGGGCTTTGGTAAAGTACCCCGCAATGGCAGCTTAGAGATCCTGAGAGTTCCTGAATTCCGTAACATTTAAATAATCTAAAAACTAAAAGACTTTTAAATCACATGACTCGATATTTTATTCAAAATACCACATAGAGAACAGAAGAAGTGGTTAAACTGAGAAATTGTATCCACAAAATGAACTCATTTTAAATTTGATGCCTGCTACAGGTCTGAAAGTAGTTGGGACAGGGCATGTTTACCATGGTTTAAAGACATCTGGACATCTAGGTTATGAGTTTCTGGAGTTTTGGTGTTGGAATTTGGTTCAATTCTTGCCTGATGCAAGTTTCTAGATGTTGAAAAGTTTGTGGTCGTCTTTGACATATTTTTCGTTTAATGATGTGCCAAATGTTCTCTATAGTTGAAAGATCTGGACTGCAGGCAGGTTAATGCAGCATCCAGACTCTTCTACTAGAAAGCCATGCTGTAATAGCTGCAGTATGTGTTTTGCATTGTCCTGCTGAAAAACACAAAGTCTTCTCTGAAATAGACGTTTATATACCTTTCAGCATTCATAGTGTCTTCCAAAACATGCAAGCTGCCCATACTGTTTGCACTTATACATCCCCATACTATCAGAGATGCTTATTTATTTTTATCGAAGCAGAGACCAGGAGACGTTGGAAGATTTTTCAAGCAGAAGTTACTCTTTATTGAGAACTTGCTGTGGGTCGCTTTAGTCATCCAAGTCTAACTATCTTAGCACAGTAGAGTGCTAAGATAGTTAGACTTGGATGACTAAATCTCTCAAAGGGGAGGAATACATAAAGCTACACAAAGCATGTAGTAACAGTGTTGTTAGAATATAAAGGTGCTGATCCAATCTGCCCGACAGTATGGTCACATTATCATAGAGACAAAGGACAGCTGTACCTTGATCATTGACATTAAACTTGCCTGATGGTCAGGAAGTGCCTAGAGACAAAAGGTTATTATCTCAGACACCTGGGCTGCCTGACTTGATCTTTCCAGAATGTTATCCTCTTTAGCCCGAAAGACACTTTGTACGTTATTTCCAACAAATTTGGACTCGTCTGACCATAGAACACTTTTTCACTTTGAATCAGTCCATTTTAAATGAGTTTTGGCCCACAGGACATGACGGCGCCTCTGGACCTTGTTCACATATGGCTTCCTTTTTGCGTGATAGAGAGTTAGTTGGCATCTGCAGATGGCACGGTGGATTGTGTTTACCGACCTGTGGTTTCTGGAAGTTTCCTGGGTCCATTCAGTAATGTCAATCACAGAATCATGCAGATGAGTGACGCAGTGTCACCTAAGAGCCTCCTAATTAGCATGCCGAGGTCTTAACCAATGAGCTACCTTTTGCATAGATAGTAAACTATTTTAAATGTATTGACTGTTGATTTTAGAAGTGGGTAAGAACGCTTTATATTTACTTTGTTAATTTAACTTTTTCAAGTAGATTTTGGGGAAACATTGTATTTTAAGAGTAGACTTAAGTCTTTACTCTCACTCTTCCTACTTTTATTTTGCTATATTTGATAGTGTTCATCCGTTACTATTAAATGTTAATTATGAAAATGTACTTTTAATAATCAGCATCCATCATGTTTCGTATAATGAGGTGGCAAGTTTAGTTTTTAAAATGCACTCCGTTCAGAAAATAATGGCCGAAGAGGGAGAAAAAGCAAGAATATCAGTAAAGACGGGGAAACCCATGACCTCAGATTTAATCAATTTATTCACTCCAAACATTTTTTTTTTACTTACTTTACTCCAATATAATGCTTTATTATTTTAGTTTATAATTTGACATTGTTGAACAAGTCTATAATTAATAAGAAACCAGAAATGGAAAAATATATATTCAATAGATGTATAGAATTAATATATTTATAGTAATCTATTTATAAGAAATAATGCTTACAATATACTGGTAAATATTAAAATAAACACAATACAATAATCATTTAGATGTTTTACATGTACCCAATGCACCCAACTCTCCTTTACTTTCGATCTTTAAATAAAGAGAAAAAAATAGTACAGGGTTGATAAAATCTAATACATTCAGGTCAAGGCTAAAGCTGCGCTACATAAAAGATAGATAAATTCTCAAAGTGACAAAGAAAAAGAATAAGAAGATGGAAAACTAAAGATAGACATACTGTATACATAGAATATGTCTGTTTTTATACAATTAAATATATAAAATAATAATAAAACCAAAACAATTAATTAATAATTGCACAGCTGGATTCAAAATCAACCACGTTCATAAGAAAATAAATAAATGCTTTGTTAGGGTGTGATAAAAATGCAACAGCTGTCCTTTACCAAGCCTCTCTAGACAGACAAATAATATAGTGTGTTATAGTCAGATGAGAAAATATAAATCCGACTGTCTGCTCATGTGCGTCGTGAGCGTTGTAGGTGAGCTGGAAAGCACAGTGAAGAATATTCTGGGGGATTTATAAATATTTCAGGGCTGTTTTTTCAGCCGATGCTTCCAAGCTAATGTGAAGTTTAATGGTACCAATCATTTTATTGAATATCAGGATATCTTAGCTTAGAAACCAGACAGAATATATATGATATACTGTATTTCAAGTCAAACATATTTAAATTTAGACAGATGTGATTAAATAGACACAAACTTATTTGACTGCCTCAATCCTTCGTGTTGGAAATAAATAAAAATAATTATGCCAGATAAACTGTTGGGGGATGTGATATTACAAAGTAAGATGTGATCCTGGATTAGCATTCTTTTTCTGATCCTGAATCAACATTTCAATTAACCAATCATAACCAGGTGATGTCATCAGTGTGCGTCGACCGAACCCACCTCGATCCATTTTTCCACCAAACTGAAAAACTTTAACTGAGTAAATGCTGAAAAATATCTTATTGGTTGAGACCGGAAATTAATTGATTCTGGAACAGTTTACTGATAATGACGATTCCTGGATTAACATCGAATCACAACATTAAAGAATCAAAAATGGATTGAGTCGGGTTCGGTCGACACGTCCTAATGAGATGGTTATGATAAGTTAATTGAAATGTTGATCCAGAATAAACAAAGGATGTTGCAGTGCTCAGTGCCGTCTCTTAAAGGCAGAAGAGAAATGTTATTATTTTTAATATTGTAAGCTGGCATAATTTTTAAAAATAATAATAATAATAATTATACATTTTATGTATAGGCATCTTTCCTGACACCCACATCACTGTACTTCATTATCAAAACAATGTTAGATAAACAATAAATACAATACAATCATACCACAATGTAGTAGTGATCAGAGGAAGTTCACTATTGTAGCACGGTAGATCAGTGGTTGAGGTGTTGGACTGGTGGCTTCAATTCCCAGCACCACCATGTTGCCATGACTGGGCCCCTGATCATGGCCCTTAACCTCAACTGCTCAGTTGGATAAATAATGAGATAACTGTCAGCCGAATGGAAGCTGTGGAAGGGGTGCAAGTGAGAATACAGGCAAATAAGTTTAGTACCAGTTGTAACTTATGGAGGGTTTTATGCAGGGGGCCAAACAGAAGGAAATAGTTTAAATAAAAGGTGACTAGACTATGAACGAAAATGGCGGTAGAGTGAGGTGTGACGGAAGGACGTAAATGGTCGAATGTGGTAAGTAAGCAGACCGGGTAACATTATTAACCTGGAGGGAGGGGGAGATGGAGGTATAATTTTGTAGCTATCAAAATTGAAGTTTGAAGTGAACCAATATTTTATGTCAAGGGGGTAATTGGTGAGAGAGGAAGGTGGGAAGAGGAAGAAAGTAAATAATAAACATTTGGGCATGATGAAGTCAAGAAATATTCCACAATGACCTTAATATACATATATATATATACACACACTATACAATATATAATCAAAAGTATTGAGAAACCTGACCGCCAAATCTGTGTGGTTTTCTGCATTTTATTTTTGTTTATTCAATTAGATCAGACACTGATGTTGGTTAGAAGCTAGGGTCAGTTTTTACACCCTGACTAAAACACACCATGTCCTCATGGAGTGGCACAGGATGTCATGCTGCCTGCTTCCATCCCTGTGCTGGTAAAAATGTCCACAAACTTTTGCTCATTCAGTGTACAAACATACAGTATATACAAACATATATATGTACACCATTTACACAGGACAAACCATATCCCAGTTAAAAGTCAACCTAAAATCATTTTTTTATGTCCTGTTTTACAGCCATCATTTTATTATTTGAAAAAATACACCATTCTCGGATTAGACTGTGTGTCCATCGACAAAATAGTGTAACAGCTTTTCCAGCTCTATAGAGTTGCCATCACAAGCTGTAACTGTTAACAATAAAACATTCTATGCAATGTGTTTAGACTTGCTGACAGAGAGAGAGAAGTCTCTCCGGGGAGTAAGGAGGTAAACTGAGAACATCAGTTACACTTATTAAGAAAATAAGTTACATTTCCGCATCAGCGCGTGTGTGTACACAGGTTTGAACTATGTCATAATCCTAATCAATTAATCATGAGTCTCTATGGATCGTTTAGATAACCTCCTGTTGGCAGATTCCTGCCTTTCATTCAAGTTGGACTTAGTCATTTATATCCCATCCACGTTACTGCTAGTGCTGAACTGTTTATATAAGCCTACATGCTGTGTTACATCTCATTTAATCTAATTGGTCGTGTGCAACACTTGCCAAAGGTTAAGATTTCATCAAGGAATTAGCATGCTAATGTGCTTTTCCGTGTCATTTTATGTCGTTTTATTATGCACACTGGATGAATCATGTAAAGATTGTGACGTGCCAGCAATAAAAGGATTAGCTACGTTCCGGAGAAGGCCGAAATACTTATTATTTTCTTTCCGCGTTGCTCTCGTCTGTTGCGGCGAATTTAATTTCCGCGTTTGCTGTACGGGAGGTCACGCTGCTGTCCCTCACCGCATGTCTGAAGAGGAAAGGGAAGGTTTTCCTGAAGGACTTTCGGAAACTGGCACCCATAAAGCCATACACGATAGGGTTGATGGATGAATTGGCGTACGACATGCAGTTGGCCCATGTCTTGATCTTATACGTGGCATAATTGACCTTAAAGTTAGGGTAGAAAGACTGAAAGAGGATGAAGATTTGAATCGGACCCCAGCAGATGGTAAAAAGCACCACGATAACGACCACCATTTTGGACACCTTGCTCCTAATGGAAATGGTTCTCTCTGACAGTAGATGCACCTGAAAATAGATCAGATTTGTCTGTTTTCTTGCAAGGGTTTTATTACACATCACATGTAAAATAAACAGATCAGAAGACCAGGATAAACCTTCAAGCAGTAGGAATAATATACCAGGGTCTCTACATGCAATATTCTTTATTGGAAAAAGGAATGGCAATAAGAATGGTCACTCTTAACCACAACGGCGCAGTGGTTAAGGTGTCGGACTGTTTATTGAAAGATCGGGGTTTGATTTCCAGCACCACCAAATTGACACTGTTGGGCCCCTTAACCACCAGTTGCTCAGAGATAAATGTAAATCGCTCTGGATAAGTAAATGTGAATGGTCACTGCTCCTACCTGGTGATTATTATCAACAGGCTCCACAGTCGGCTGGCCCACCCGCTTCAACATGAAAGAATAGCAGAATGAGATGGTCAGAACAGGCAGCAGGTAGACAGCTATAAACTGGTAGAGTATAAAGGCTCTTTCGTGCGTCTTCGACGGAAAGCGCTCCATGCAGTACTGCCTTGGACCGTACCAGTAACCATCTTCAAGCCTTTGATACATTAAAATTGGGGTGGACAGAATGAAAGAGCCTAAATCAGAAAAAACACAAAGACTTATGTTATTTCCTACTTGCATTTTGATAATACTATACATTTATATTCCTTTAAAAATGTAGCAGTATATAGTAAACCTGAACAATCAATGATATCAACATGAATTAAAGTAATAAAGTAAGTAATAATACAATAATCAAGTAAAATCAAGCCCAATATAAAAATATACAAAAGGACACCAATTTGGTGGCAGTAACAAAATTTAGAACTAAACTAAGTTTAAAGCTCAATAAAATTGTATTTTTATGAATTTATACTGATTAATTATATTTATAAATCAAATTAACAGTCAAAGCAGATGTATTAGGTAAAATGTCTAAATCAGATGTCAGCCAATTCCTGTCCCTTATGGTATCTTAATAAATAAATAGTAGTAAATAATGTTAAATAGATCTTCGTAGTCTGACTTGTCCTAAGAATTTGCAGGCTGCTATGCGTTATTACTTACATTTACCTACTAACAAAATCGAAAACATAAAAAAAAAATGGTCTTAATAATAATTTACATGACATACCAATCCAGATGCAGATGCTTACAATCATGGCAACCCTTGAAGTACGATGACGTAGAGATTTCAAGGGGTACACAGTCACATAGCAACGATCCCCGCTCATTGCCGTCAGTGTGATACATGTGGCCTGGACTGTCACCTGGAAATAGCCACAGCCAGATTTCCTTTTATCAACAGATGATTACGAAAGCTATTACGTAGAAAAAATATCCAAAAGCTCCTGGCATGAAAGTCAGACAGTCTCTCTGTCTTCTTCAGACAGACAGAAAAGAAGACAAAAACAATTCTTGTCATTCACTTTCTCAGCAGGACCAACTGAATAGACGGTTCAAGATTAAGTCTTTTTAAAGCTCCGGCAAACATTTACTTGAATAAGAGAGTCCACGGCTTTCATTGTTAGTGGAGTGAGTCAGATACTGTATATTAAAGCAGCTATCAGTCTGTAGGCACTGAACAGATGAATAATAAGACCTCATGAGAACTTTGGCTAATTATCCTATCTTGCGGAACATCATGCTATAAATAGCATAAATCCTTAACACTTAGTGTAAGAAGAATTATTGGCCCTCATCTCCTCATAATTTTTTTTTTTTATTATTTCAGCACTCAGGGTTTAGGGTACGAATTATTTATTTCTTTGCCCAACAATAGGGGGCTTTTTAGTGACTGCCTCTGCAGTGGTTAGCAGGGCTTTTTTGTCATTGTGTTTTACACTCCACTTATCATTGAGTGTACAGCAAAAACAAAAGAAGACACCAACACTGAATCATTATTTACCGAACCTTTTTTGTTACTAGGGTTATAGATGTTTTTTCAGGGCAGCTTCATTCACACATTGTGATATTTTTTCCAAACAAAAGCTATGGTTCAGTCGAAATCTGGTTTAGATACAGAAAAATGAGTTTGGTCTTCTTTTGTGTACAAAAATACACTATATAGACAAAAGAATTAGGAAAACCTGACTGATTACATCATCCATTTGTGCTTTTCCAGATCTCACTCTTACACCTATAAAAATCTCCACACCATTGTAACAAACCTCCACCACGCTATCCCAGTGTGGCATGGCGGCTCCACAGTGTGTGAAAGGAAATCACTGCAAAGGGTTGTGAAAACCACCCAACACATCATAGGCACACAACTACCTGTCACACAAAATCATCAAGTCTATCTTCTCCATCCAGGAGAAGATACAGGGCCATTCGCACCAGAACAAGCAAGTTCAGGGCCAGTTTTTTCCCCACAACCATAAATCTTCACAGATCTATCTGTGGAAACACCTTCTACTAGTCCGTTAAGCATGTCTAGGGGGCAGCTGGTGTTCCAGTTCATTCTGTTGCGAGTTCCAACCATAACCCAATAGGTTTTTTATTCAATATTGCATACGTCTCTACTATATAGTATGTGACTGGCAGTATTTGAAGCGAGTAATATGTTTGAATTTATTGGATTTAAAAAACAAATATGTCACTTCGAGCTAGATTTTAACATGCAAATATGATGGACACATCACGTTTATTCGAAAATGGTGGAAGGTCGTAGGACGTAGCAGAAATGCTGAAGCGGATCCCAGGGAGGCGAGAACCTGATTTGAATGAATAGAGTAACAAAGAAACCAACCAAACTTGACTTGACTTGACTTACAAATATGACTCACCACAGTGGTAGAGGGGACATACCACAATCATAGACAAATATAATACAAGGGTTATAAATATTAAGCTTGGACACGTTACCAAAACAAACCAATGACAAGACAGAACTGAAAACCAACAGGAACATGACACATGGACAGGGGAATCACACGAAAGGGAACTCATGGGGAACAATTTGAATATGGTGGAAGGTGTTGACGCAGCATTGCTTAAAGTAGGTGTAACAGACTCCACTGAAGCGGGTTGTCTGGAACCCAAATTTTAATAAATAGGGTAACAAAACAACAAACCCAACTTGACTTGACTTACAAATATGACTCACCACAGTGGTAGAGAGGGACATACCACACTCAAAGACAAAAAGAAGCACAAGGGCTATAAATATTAAGTAAGGAGGGACACATGACCAAAAAAAAAAAACAATGACAAGGCAGAACTGAAAACCATTAGAAACATGACTAACATGGACAGGGGAATCACATGACAGGAACTCATGGGGAACAATTAAAAAATGATGGAAGACGTTGACGCAGCATTTTTGCAAATGCTTAAAGTAGCTGTAACAGACTCTAAGGCGAGTGGTCGAGAACCCAAATGCAGTTTTATTTAAATGAATAGGGTAAACCAAAACCAACCAACCAAACTTGACTTGACTTGACATGACTCACACATGGGGCATGTGACCAAACAAACCAATTACGGGGTTTAGGAAGTAAAAAAAAAAAAAGGGCATGAACAAGAAACACAGACATAAAACTCAAAACATCAATATAACATTAACATACAGAAACACCAAACCATACAGTAGCTTTAAATACCACAAAGTTTTTTATGGTAAATTTACACTTCCTTATCATCATTCAAGTAAATACATAATCTTGAATTAAATTTTTACACTTTTATGAGGTTGATTGTCACATGACCGTGTAAACATGGGAGATGTCGTATGTCAAATTCGCATTGCATAATTACGATATTTAATTATAATTACAACGTATTTTTGCAGCGTTGAGTAATATAGCAATCCATGGGGGTTTTTTTTGGGGGGGGGGGGGTAATGATATGAATTTTTAGTATACCTGCATTACTAGTGTGTGTGTCGCTTAAACAATGTTCCAAACACTGTCTGGCGCAAAAGAAATGAACTCCACATAGAGCTGGAAAAAAACAGGCATAAGGGTTTGACACGACCGGCTCTGTTCTCTTAACAATTGATTTAGTTTAAATCGATTTCAGCAGAAGGGGAACTCACACTGAAGTGACCTCGTGAGCTGCAGTAGTATAGAAATTTAACACAATGCCAGGCATATATATATATATAGATATATATATATAGATATAGACCTATATAGATATATATATAGATATATATATAGATAGATAGATAACAACTGTCTTCTTATAAATAATGTGCTCACTGGAAAATGTTTACCTTAGACAAAGATAAATCATTTCCTCTTGACAAAAACATTGTACCTTTTGCCTCTTATTTCTGCTGGAAAAATAATTAAATCGAAAATTCAGGCTCGAGTCATAGATTAAGATGATTTGGCAAATTTTTACCACTTGAGCTGTGAGGTAAGCACATGTAGGTGCCTCCCACCATTTCGACTCCTGCTCTGATGCACACATCAGCCTTTTTTGCCGCTGTATCTCCACATGTTGTTTCTTCTGGGGCTTGAATTTATACGGCTAATAAAATTATGACTAATCTTTTGATTTTCCCAGTGGCCACCTGTACTGTTAGCTCATCATACATAAACAAAAGATGACTCGTTTGAGCTCCACAGATTTTTTTCCGAAGGCTGTCCTGAGAAAGATTGTTATCGCACATAAAACTTAAAAGACTCAGTTTTGCAAATTACAACCCTGAAACCCTTAATAGTCATTGAACTATTTTTTTTTGCATTTTTGCATGTAGCCAAAAAATTCATCATTTGGTTGCACCAGATATCATAATATCATGTGTAAAAGTCTCAGTAAAGTCCGTCCATCCATCCATCTATCCATTAATGCATCCATCCAACCATTGTCTATCCATGTTTATTCCTAATCAGGGTCCCAAGGATCTGCTGAAGTTTATCCCAGCTTTCATTGAGTGAGCGGGGTCACCCTAGAGAGCCATAGACAGACAACCGTCCACACCACACTCACACTTACTTCAGTGGACAATTTAGAACCAACAATCAAACTACTTGTTTTTAGACTGTGGAAGAAAATCAGAGTATTCGAAGTAAACCCAAGCCAACACAACGAGAAGATGCAAACTACACACAGAAAGACTCCGGTTCTTTCACTCCAACCAGAACACAGCATGTCTTCGTAGAGCTCAGGGCTTTTGCCATGCCTCAACAGTGTTTGGGTCTCTTAGTTCCGGGGAAGAACTAATGTACTGCTACAGCATCCAAAGATATTCTAGACAACTGTGTGATTTAGGGAAGACACACTTTATCAGTACATTAGGAGACATCCTAATGTACTATCTACAAAAACAAACAAGGCAGGTGGGGTGTGTGTGTGTTTGTGTTATACACCTCTCTTGTGCAAATAAATAAGGTGAGAAAGAAGTGATTCCATCTCTCCGCACCAAAGGTAGTCAAAATCAATTGGAACCTTAATGAATGCCTATGGCTCCTAGTTTACATTGGGTCCCTTTATTAGCTTTGTGTTATACAATGTTTCTCTGTGCCTGTGCAGTCTGAATTATCTAGAAACTGTTCTGTTGTTCAGGAAGACCCCCATCTCTCAGTCCCTTATCATAAGCTCAGGTGGGTACCAGTAAAAACAACTGATGAAAAATTCATGCACATGCAGCCAGTGTCCAAGCTTCCCGAAGGACAAACACATACACCAGCTTTGTGTCCATTTCCTTTTTTGGGACATTGATTGCTCAAATAGTTAAGGCTCTGGGGTGTTGATAAGAAGATCAAGGATTAAGCTCCACTACTGCCAAGCTGCTACTTAGGCTCTTAACCCTTTCTGCTCCAGGGACATCATATCATGGCTAACCCTATGCTTTGACTTCAACTTATTTACTATGCTGGGGTTTGTGCAGGGAAAGGATTTCACTGTGTAGTAATGTATATGTCACGAAAAAAGATTTACAGTGATGCAACTGCTGACATGGTGCACTTCATACATTTATAGATAGATACATTACTGGTTAAATAGACGTTTGTCCCCTAATATATATTTGGCTGCGCCTGCGTCATATGGCTCCACATGCATTCACTGCACAGTCAATTTCATTTTGGCAACAGACACAATGTCGTAAATCTGCGCCACAATACGAAATACCACAAAAGATATGACAATAAAACCTTTGTGAGGAAAAAGACTAAAAAGTTTGACCCCACTGTCAGAGGCAAAAGTGTCTAAAAGTACGTTTTTAAACAAATGATTTACAGTCATTAAACCAGCTGTAAATTGTTCATCTGTCAATTATAACTTGGCCGGCGATATATTTGGTACCTGGACCTTCATTGGGTACACTGACTGATACACCGCTTAATACAACCACTGTCACGTCGCAATTATAGAACCCATCCATATTATACAAAAATGGAATGTAACATGGCGTAGCATTACAGAGAGGGAGACATTATGATATTAAGGGTGAAAACCATTTTTATTTAAGCAAGAAACCCAGTTAAAAAACTCTGAACCTCTACACTACAACCACAACTGTGCCACATACATCATTTGGAGCAGTTCAGAATCAATATCTATCTTAATATTAATATAATTAAATTAAAAATTAAATATAATATATTATACATTTATCAAACTCTTTTCTGCGCTAAGACAAGCTTTGCGGTTAGCCAAACTCTCCTCACGATGTCTAACTTTTCCGGAAAAGTCTGCCTTAAAAATGTATTTACAAGTCAATTTCTCCTTCTCCGTCAGCCATTGTGGGCATAAAAATTATAATTTCGCTGTACAGATGCGTTTTGCTAGTCTGTAAGAATTTATTAATTAATTAATCAGATGACAAAAAAATGCTGATGTCATCGTGCGTTAGCTAGCAGGCCTCAGGAGGCGGGTTTAAAAATCTGATGGGTTAGAGACAGTTTTTAATAAAGCTAACCAATTAGCATTCTGCCACTACTAATATAGTTTAAATTACATGGGCAGCACTACTGATTCTGAAAGTTTTGGGCATATGACAGCACATAGAAACTAAAATCTGATTGGACAAAACATCCACATACATGTACTAGGAGCAGTGCAGCAAGAGAAACACTACGAAATAAAGAGAATAAACTATTGGAAATAAATTAAAACAATTTCATGGAACAAATATTAGAATTTAGGTTGTAAATGTAGAGGTTCTGATAGTGTTTAGGCTTCAGAGAAGGACTTGCTGGCCCTGACTGCCCACCACTGATTAAAATCAACTATAAAATCATATCAAAATTACTACCAATGGGTTTGTACACAACCTATGCCTAATTTAAAGCTTAATAGCATTTAAAAAGGATGACCACTTGATTTCATAGTTAATTGTAATAAATATCAACCATCAAAAAGGTGTGTATTGTAGCTGACACTTTATCAACCTCCTGTATGTGAGGCTTTGTTAACATCTTCCTTACACAACAGATATTTGGATGCCTATAGCTTGGATAAAATTGCTAATTCAAAATTGTGACCCTGTATTTTTACCTGGTATGTCTTCCCAAACATTGTGCATGCAGTCCTGTCAATCCAATGCACACTAACTGAGTACTAACACTTTTACAGATAAGAGAAAGATTATGTGTTTATTAGTGGCTAAAAAACTAATGGTTTTGTGTTTTCCACTGAGATTTTGACACCAATTAGATCACCTACTATTGGTAATTGATCGGCTGTCCTGCAGTGCTCTATAGACCTGCTGAGCAATCCTTATAATACTCAGGATACACTGTGTAGTACTATTGGTTTGTCAGCGATTTAATCAATAAGCTATACAATACTTGATCTGTGACTTATTAAACACTATTTAATATGGTCCAAGGTTTGTTAGTAAAGTAAACTCTATAAATAGTTTCAGAGTATAAAGGACCTTAATATTCATCTGATGTTCATTTAATAAATTGTATTTTTCACTAAAAAGCTAAATGGACCTTCTTTTCTGTTTTAAAATAAACATTTGTAGAACGGCCACCTGGATGAGGAAGGGTTCCCCTTTGAGTCTGGTGGCTTTCAGGGGTTGTTGCTAATAGCATCCTCTTAGGAAGTTTTTTCCTGCCACAGTTGCCTCAGGCTTGCTTATTGGGGATGAATTTTAAATGTTAAATTCGTCATTTTAATGTAATCTTTAAATTGAAATGTACAGCACGGTGACTTGCTACACAGCAAGAAGGTTCCAGGTTTGTATCCCCTGCAGGGGTCTTTCTGTATGGAATGTATGTATGTTCTCCCTGTACTTGCGTGGGGTTTACTCCAGGTACTCCGGTTTTCTCCCACAGACCAAAAACATGTATGTTAGATTGAATGATGATTCTAAATTGCCCATATGAGTGTGTGGGGTTGTTTATCTGTATGTGGCCCTATGATGGACTGGCAACCTTTTCAAGGTGTAATACTGCCTTTCAGCCAGTGACAGCTGGGATAGACTCCAGCAAATCCCTGTGCATTAGTTAGGAATATGTGGATATAGACGATGGATGGACGGATGGATGGATGGATGGATGGATGGATGGATGGACGGATGGATGGACGGAGTTTAGCTCCAACCTTAATCAAACACACCTGAACGAAATAATCAAGATCTTGCTAGGTATACTTGAAACTTCCAGGTAATGTGTTGAGGCAAGTTGGAGCTAAACTCTGCAGGACACCGACCCCTCTAGGACCGAGATTGCCCACTCCTGTGTTAGAGTGTTGTACCAGTCATTACTAAAAAATAATTTATAAATATACCTTCGGGTATCATTTTAAACATAAGCATCTTTTTGTGTAATCCAGTATAGCTCTTAATACTTTCATGCTAATTCCTAAAACAATCTCTTTTGAAATCCCTGATACCCCTAATCGTATCATTTTCTCAACGATGGGTTTTCTTAAAGCCCCAAAAATCCTATTTATAAATTTAAAGCTACTGTTTCCTGAAAAACACCCTGTTGTTAGGCTGTGACTAGGAATGACTCACTTATCCGGATATCTAAACAAAGGAGGTGAATCACAAGCCCCTAAATCTTCCAAAACACCTAAAACTATAACTACACCTCACACCCTAATTTATAGCTGCCTAGGACTGTGTGCAGAACTACAAGTTACACTAGATCATATTTCATGTAACTGTCAGTTCTGGTCCACTAGTTTGATTAATTGTGCAGTGCTCCAGAAGTGTTTATATTTAGTCTAACCGCAACAGAATGTTCTGCTTTGTGGATCAGTACAGTAGGCTTTGTAGCGCATGTTGAAACAGTAGAACCCATCAGCAGGAATGGGGGCTTTTAATTGTCTAAAATATAACATGTTAAGATAATCAGGAGGAACTAATGACAAGCATCTTTAACATTTATTTCAATTATACTTCACAACTGGGCAGTTAAGGGGTTAAGGGGGTGATACCTTGGCTGTCTTGGGATACAAACTTGCAATCGTCAAGTCAGCAATCCAAGACCTTAAGCACTGAGCTACCACTGGGGATTATTCACTATAACATCGGATGTGATTTTGCCAATAAGGATGTGATCCTTTGTTAATCCTGGATAAACATTCCAATTAGCTGATCATAACCATCTGATGTCATCAGTGGGTTTCAACCAAACCTGCCTCAATCCATTTTTAAATCTTTCCCTCCTTGATAACCAAAATGTAATATTATTATCGTATTTATTAAATTAATAAGGATGACATATTTAAATGACATATTTAATGCATAACATGCTGTACTGAACAATTGCATACAACATGTCTGTGCAGTTTAGTTAATGTGTGAACATTTCCCTCACCTTCAGGACCAAAAATTTGATGTGTGTGTGTGTGTGTGTGTGCAGTAAAATGTATTTAGGTGTGTGTGCATGAATAAAAATTACATTCATAGATATTTCTTTAAATTTGTGGCTCTACAGGTTCACCATTTCAGAACATTTTACATTTAATTGATCATTAATGATTTTTTATGATTCACTGTATAAATTCATTAATGTTTACTTTTAATCATTATAATTAATACAGTCTAAATTCACTAATGTTGTTTCTGGATGATCATCAGTTATTTCAATCTAGTTTAAGTCTAATTTTATTTTGTGATTTAATGTTAATCCAGGAATCAGTAAATTGTTCCAGAATCAACGAATTTCCAGAATCTCAGCCAATCAGATATTTTTCATCCTTTAATTAGTTAAAGTTTTTTACTTTGTTTGTAGACAAAAACGAAAAAGATTTAAAAATGGACCGAGGTGGATTTGGTTGGCACATACTGATGGCGTCAGTATGATTAGTTGAGTGAAATTTTGATTCAGGATCACATCCTGCTTGGCAAAATCACGTCCATGTACTATAACCACACTCTTGCTTGTGCTATAATGATTGCCATTAGATTAAAATGCTTGCTATCCTAATTCAGTCCTAAAAACATACTGTTTTTCTAATATCAAAGAGCTCAATCAATGTCTCTGGTAGCCCCAATTACTCAACATAATGTTCCTGTTCCTGTGAAAAATAATGAAAATGCTGCTTTGGTAGAAAAACATCGGATTTTCATCCTTCACCATTAATCTAATAATTTTTTTTTCTTGTTACGGCTTACTGTGAGGCCAGAGTGCAATCATACCTGCTGAAGAAAAGCAACAAATTTGCACATGAAGTCACCAAAGATCCAGCCAGGAAGTGGGTAAAGGGTAGCTGTAAACGGCACACAACACACCAGGAAGATGATATCTGTGGCAGCCAGGTTAGCTGCAGAGAAAGAGAGTTAAGGTTGAAGGCACCATACAGAGCTTGTAATCTGTGAGTCTGTGTGTGTGTGTGTGTGTACTTGTAACAGTGTGTAACACAATGGAATATGTATGAAGTGTAGGTAACCTGCATTTCATTGGCTCTGTACATGTTCCCTGCACAATGACAATAAAGTTTAATCTAATCTAATCTAATCTAATTAGGTCATTATTTGTGTACCTCAATATTAGGTACTTTTAATGAAGTCTGACAGCAAAGCAGCTTTTCTATATTTATATTCCTATATAGTGCACACCTTATTGACATAATGCCTTCATTAGGAATGTTATCAGATGAGAAATTATTAAAAAATAAATTGAGTTGCCGTAGCGGCACTGGGGGGGGGGGACTAATTTGGTTTCAAATGAGGTTTGAGGTTAATCATTTTAAAACAGACCCCAGAGCTGATTTAAAAAATACACAATGGGAGTTTTTTTATTGTCATTTTCTGTTGAGAAGATAAAAAAAGTCTCGACAAAACCTGATAGTCCATGCTTTTTAGAGTCATTTTTACACCAGCAGAAGTTGTGGATCTGTTGTGCAAATTATTACAGTAATCACAAAACTTACCGATGTAGAAGTTAGTGGCGGTCCTCATCTGCCGGTGCTTGGAGATGACATAGATGACCAGTGAGTTTCCTACAAGTCCCACCAGCATGATGAGCGAGAAAAAGAGTGGCACCAGCCAGGCGTCTGTCAGAAAAGGATGCTCGCCGTCCTCCTCCACCTCCTCTTCCTCCAAGGACGAGTTCCTTGCAGAATCGTTCAGCAGCATCTCTGAAGTGTTCCACACCTTGTTGGAGAACATGGTGCTTTCTAAAGTTTTCCTCAGTCTCCTCGAATCTGTAAAGAAAAAATAGAAGTCTATCTAACCCTGCACCTTGCGCCTTTTCTTCTTTTCTGGGTGAAAAAGGGAGCTGCATCCACTCTGAGGCAAGTTTGCGTCCGATTTATACCGAGACTGAGTGCACGTGGGCATCAGCAGGGCTGAAGAAAAAAAGAGCTACGGGTCTCCTAGCAACAGTTTGGGGAAAGGCATTGCATATGTTCAGACGGTAAGAGAGAGAGAGAGAGAGAAAGAGAGAGGAAGGAGGGAAGGGAAGAAAGGGGAAGAACATAAAGGGGTGGGGGTACTCTTTGATTATATAAAGATCAGATTTGAAAGTGGAATTATTAATGTTATTATTATTACTATTGTTGTTGAACTATGTTAAATATGATATATATACATATGGAAAAAGTTTGATGTCTTATGCTAACATGCTAAAGTTTGATGTCTTATGCTGGCTGTTATTGGTCTTGTTTTTGACACGACCACATGCGACTTACAGTTTATAATTACAGATAATTATGTGCTGCAGACACTTTAGTCAATTTAGTCACTGTTCCGATTGAAATACTGGGTAAATGAGCTGTATTTGTGCCTGAATTGTCTGTAATCCGAAGACAAATTGATCTTTTTTTCCTCCAGCTTTCCATTGGATCTAATGTCACAGTGCCATCTGTTTGTAGCTATAACAAGATTTATATATATTTTTTTTAAATATTGGATTTGGATGGTCAAATAACTCACAAACACAAACCACAACATGTTAATTTTAGTTTAATTTTGTTTTATAAATGCATCTTTTATATCATGAATCAATAGCAACAAACAAAAGAACTTTTCCTGGTGAGGCTTTTATGATTGATAGAAAAAATAGGGTGGATATTTTAGGGGTGAGCGATTGAGGGTGAGACCAGAGCCGGCAGGAAAAGAACCAGGGCAAGGGGAGCAAGGAGCACGGCGAGGATGGAGTTGCTCAGCTAAGCAAGAGAACGGAGCAACGTCCTCAGCCAAGCATGGGACAAGGCTGAAACCATTAGTTGGTGGGTGGGATCAAAATTTTTCCACTTTTAGCAGTGTGGACGAGCTTTCTCATCGGGCATGGAGCAGTTAGGCAGTTGGTCCCAGGAGAAAGAGGGTCTCCAATCCGACTGAATCATCAGTGCTCACCATGATGTCATTGCTCACCAAGTATCTCCCCTGACGAAGAAGAATTGGTCAGAAATGGTAAGTTAAAGGCGCCCACAGTGTGCGTCTAGTGAGGAAGGAGGTAATAAAGGCCAATTTTGCGTGCTCAGACACAAACTGGTGGTAATGCATCCTTGTCTAGAGCGCTCACTGTAGGAGAAAACCTTTACTATTCACCACATCGCCATAGTAGGAAGCAGCAGGTGGGCTAGTGGAGGAAGCTAGCCGGGTCTGTTCACCGTTTGAGTGTTCATGCCCTTGGTAAGTAAATCGCCTAGGGCTGGTCTTTTGTCAGGGATGAGACACAGAGATGGTTTAAGAGATTAAGCAGATTTATTCAAACAACTGAAGACTGGATAGAATAGCGTAGCTGGGGCTTCAACAGACAGAACATTTATAATTGAAGTAGGCTTTGCTTAATTTCTTTACTTCCTCCTTAGGAGCACTTTCTTTAAACTGCACTCTTTCACCCTGTCACTGGTCTAAAACTTTTTATCAGACTTCATATCGATGTTAAGCCCCAGTTTTTGAATTTCGTGTTTAGTTTAGTTTAGTTCATTGCTCACAATTTCAGGCTACCAACAACTGAATAATTAAACTAGCAGAGCATTTAATCAACTACATTTACATTTATGGCATTGATTAGACGCCCTCATTCAGAGCGACTTACACTTAAATCTTTTTATACAACTGAGCAATTGGGAGTTAGGGGCCTTGCTCAGGGACCCAGCAGTCGCAGCTTGGTGGTGCTGAGAATCAAACCCTGATCTTCCAGTTAGCAGGCCAACACCTTTACCATCTAAGTATGATGTAACATAAAAACTAAAATGTTCATGTTACATTAGATACTTATGATCTAAGATATAATATAATGCTGATAATATAATAATGTAAATGAGTTACTAAACAACTACATACATACGTTTTATCACAGGTAGTAATTTTCATCTTATTTTATTTTTAATCCATGTAGTGAATAATTTTCAACATAAAAAATGGTTTAAAAAATCTCTGGTGAACCCTAATCACCGATTTTCATCATCTGTGAATAATAATAATGTTAATAATAATAATAGTATAAAAATAATAAAATAACAGGTTCAACTTCAAAAATAGCAGTTATACAAAATTCATAACAAAAATTCAGGGTTATGTTAGGTAGATAAGCTCAATAAACAAAGCCATGTTCGCACATTTGATCCCTCAGATTCCCACAAAAAATGTCAGCGGCCGACTGCTTTAAAATAAAACTTACAAGTTAACAAAACAACAAATTAGAAGTGAGAATATTCAAATTCATTCAATATAAATTCAATATTCAAGTTTCGCCAGGCCTCGACTCAAACCCTTGAACCCGTCCAGACCCTGACCCCACTCTTTGACTCCTCCCATAACTTGACCCTGGCCCCTGACACTGTCCAAGACTTGACTCTGACCAAGAGCGGCTCGGGATGTCTCTAGGGTCTCTGTCTCCACCCAGAATGTTGCTGGATTTCTGTTGGTTTTTGTGTTTTTAAATGTTACTCAGCTGTATGTTCTCTCTGGTTCTTTACGTGTCTGCCCAAGGTATAGTCGTTTCTATATAGCTTACGGCTAATTCTGTTGTTTAACCTAATATTGAGTAAGGATGCTAACTGCTAATCGCTAATTCCAGTTTTCCGTTCGCTTGCTTCTGCGTTTTTGTTTTGGTTTCTTTAAGCGGTTCTTCTTTTGTTTCTTTGTTTTGAAGTAAATAACAACCTGTTGCATCTAACTTCCTTGTCTCCCTGTGCTCCTCCGTGTGCAGCCCGTGACAATAACTATGTTATGTTTAATATAATTTTAAACTATGTTTACTTTGCCAAAGTTACTTTAAGTTAATGCAGTCTGGTTTAACACAGTGTAACATTTCCATCTGTAGTAAAACAACCTTGACTGGGTTAATCAGTGCAGCTTGGGAAAAGGTATTGAAACAACACTAACGTTATGAATAACATTTTCATATTCCTAGAAATGTCCTTGAGACCATGTCCATTATTGAAATTGAGTTTTACAAATTAAATTAAATTCTATTGAACTTGAAATTGATAACTGACCCTTTTTCATAAAAAAATATTGTAATATTATTGCCTCTGGCTTGCTCAGTAGGCATAAATCTATCACTTACCATTACATCCTGAATGCCTTATTTCTAAGCATTATGCATTTTTTTCAGATTCTGTAGAATTGAGGTCAGACATGCCCTCGTCCATCGTCAGACATGCCCTCTACTGTATATAGTGAGGTAAAGACATTTTTCTTAAGCACAAGCTGTGACAATTAGCTGACTCACAGTGTAAAAGCCTGTATGATGTGGTTTATCAATACAAAAGAGACTACTAAGATATGCTAAAGTAAACTCCTGTCTGTAAAAGACTAAAGCTTACATTTACAGCATTTGGCAGATGCCCCTTCTCCAGAGCGACTTACATTTATCTCATTTATACAACTGAGCAATTGGGGGTTAAGGGCCTTGCTCAGGGGCCCAGCAGTGGTGGCTTGGTGGAGCTGGTAATCGACCCCACATCATTGGGTTGGTTCAGGTTGGTAGTCCAACACCTTAACCATGAGCCACCATTTCCCCTTTAAAGTTAAGTCAAATACAAGGAGTGCATTAAGCTACATACAGCCACTGTCTATTTTTTAGGAACACTGCAGACTGTGCATTTCTATAAGTGTCTGATCTTACTAGTACTGTTGTTATTAAATGAACAAATCCACAAGTCTATGCTCCACTGCCTAGTGGACATCCTTGAAAAAGGAGACTAAATCTGGAATAGGCTGTTCAAATGTCACAGATGAATGTTATGTTTGGATGTCCAAATCCTTTGTCTATATAGTCTATATAAACATTGTCTTTCTTAGAGATTGTTAAAAATATTTTGTATACAATTATACAGTCCCCTTCAGGAACTCGAGCTGCATCTAAATGCTTTGGGAACGACATGCCTTTGTCACAATAGCACCAAGTCACTGTCCTGGTGTCATGTGTGAGGACTGTGTAAGGTGCGAACCCTGGATCCTGGAGTTGTTGCTACAATGTAAACACTAATACAAATAAAACTAATTATGAACAAGTATATGTGTCCAGTATGAAGTGTAGATGCAGAGGTAGATTAGTTTCCTGTTAATATTTTGCTACATATGCAGAGATAACTTTTGTTCTGATATTATTTGCAGTCGGTTATAGTGTGTGTTGAGGGGTTAAGTAACACTTCTTCGGTGTTGAACCTCTCAGAGGGTAATCTTTGTCTGCAATGATAGGAAAGAGGCAGCAAATGGGTGGCCTGATGGCCTGTGGGTAGAAACTGATCTTACTCATTGTGCATACAGTGCCTGCTCAATTTGCACTTATCCTTGTATGTATATAAAACTAGATTGCATACCTGTTACATTGCTATTTGCACTCATCCTTGTTTGTATATAACACTATATTGCATACCTGTTACTTTGGTATTTGCACCAGCAGTTTACATTTCATATCTGTTTACAAATATTGCACACCTGATAGTTGTGTGACACCATGGGGCTTATAAACTTTATTTAGCCATCAATCTGTGAAGCTGTGTGAAAAGCATTCGGCTCAAATCCTAACCAATGCTTCTTAGCTGCCTGAAAAAACCATCCTCTAGAACCTTATACCAAATTGATGTAGGTGGACAACACATTTACATTTGCCAGACACCCTTATCCAGAGGAACTTACAGTATTCCTTGTTATACAACTGAGGGTTAAGGGTCTTGCTCAGGGCCCAGCAATGGTGGCTTGGTGGGGCCGGGAATCGAACCCGGGTCCTCAAGTTGGAAGTCCAACAATTTAACCACTGCGCTACCACGAAATTCACTCCGACAGAACATTATTGCCAGCTGATCCAGGGACTGTGCCTCTATTGCAAAAAAGGCACACATGTAAAGAGTATGTGTCCATACCAACCCTCCTGACCCATGGTGAGTCGAGTTGTATCCTAAACCGGGAATATGAAACCTCTAACTATAGTGCAAATTACTACCACTCTTCATTGTGTATCGGTCTGTGCCCTCATCAATTCTGGGTCAGCTGGTAACTTCATCTCCGTCGAACTATGCAACCGACTATGCAAAGAAAGCCCAACGATGTCTCTCACAAGGTCCAGTCAATAACAGGTAAAAGGGGTTCGGGCTCATGTAGGACACCTTTCGATACGAGGTCATCCATAATCCCAAAGTATCTTGGAACACAGGTAAAATTCTAAGGTGGGCAGATTCCTGTTTCCCTGAATGCTTCCCAGAACTCCTCACACCGACCCAGTCTGCCTTGACCATTCTGCTAAATTCCACATCTATAGAGAGCCCTCTCAAGAAACATTTTCATGACATTCCTTCCAAGTATGTGCACTTCCAAAAAAAGCCTCAAGTAAACCCCTGTATCGACCATGGGACTGCACCATTAACCTTCTTCTAAACAAATGAGTTCTGTGGGGTAAAATCTACTTCCTCTGGATCCCCAAACAGAGAGCCATAGAGGACTACATCTCTGAGGTGCTGCAACATGGGTTGCATTTGACCTTCATTGCCTCCAGCTGCCCCCAGTTTCTTTTCCGTGGAAAAAGTGGCCCTTATGACCCTGCATAGATTATTAAGCCCTCAACAAAATCAGAGTTCAATACAAGTACCCACTTCTTCTTGTACCGGCAGCATTAGAGCAGCTTCGATAAGCCCAGGTCTTCACTAAATTAGATCTCTGAAGTGCCTACAATTTAATCTGTATCTGTAAAGGTGACGAATGGAAAACAGCATTCATCACACCCACTGGTCACTCGCGTATTTAGTCTTCAGGGGCTCCTCAACTGATTGGACCTAGTCTATATACATGATATCTTAGTGTACTCATGAAACAAAGACGAATATTACTATTATGTCTCTCAGCGGCTCCATAAACATGCCTCTACCTCAAGGCTGAGCAATGCACATATCACCAACATTGGGTATCACATCTTGGACAAAAACATCAAAATGGATGACGGAAATGTGGAAACCATCCACACATGGCCAAGCCCTTCCACAGTCAAGGAACTGCAACAATTTCTTTGCTTTTACAATTTCTTCCAATGTTTCAAGAAAAATCACAGTATAGTTAGCCCTCTAGCCCTCTCATGAATCTCCTAAAGAAAAAGCACCTTGCCAAACCCCCTCTCCTGGTAGTCCTAGAGGATGGAATGTCGTACTCTGTGAAAGAAAACCTGAGGTCCTGATGTTGAGGCAGTCGACTAGAATACCTGGTGGATTGGAAAGGTTACTGTCCCTAGGAGAGATCATGGGTCCCTAGAGAGGACATGCTGGACCTGAGTACCTCAGCTCCCAGGAGTGGGTGCTTCAGGTCCGGGGGGGATTCTTTTATGGACACCCCAGCCTCCTCCATAGTTAAATGCTCACTTTTCTCTGAATACTTATCACCTACACCTGTCGCACATTCCGCAATCACACACACACACTCCATTCAAAAGAACAGCACTCTTGTTTACAGTCGTCCTGTCCAAACAATAGGAAGAAGGACCCACTTCTGTTTCTTCGCGTTTCCAAGATTCCAAGTTTTCGCGTTTCCAAGTTCTACATGTCCAAGTCTCCACGCTTCCAAGGACTTCCAAGTTTTTGTGTCCTGTGAGAATTGAATAGATTTCTGAAATCCATGTATTCTGCGTAATCCTATGCTCACTGAGTTTCTTCGTTAATGCTAAAAGTCTGCTGGATTCCAGCCTTTGACTGCTTCTGTTATCTTTGTGACAATAAACCTGTCTGTATGGTTCTAACTCCCTTCTAGTGAGTCTACTTTCCTTTACACATTGCTATTCTATTCTATTCCATTTTATCCTATTCTATTCTAATCCATTCGATTTGATTGCAGGAGTGTAAAAATCTGTGAACACATACTCTATAAAGGGTTGTAAAGATCTTTCCTTATGTATAGACCTGTCTTTCTTATATATAATTGTGAAAGAAATAGGCACTTTTTTTGACCTTTGGATTTAGATTTAAGGTTATGGAGGCGGCTCATAATAACAGCTTGAGTGCCTATAGAGAAGAAAATGAAGAAAATACTGAACATTAATAAAGGAAAAAATTAAGGCACACACTCAAAAGCACTCTAATTACATTTCTATTTGATTCTCATTCCTTTTAACAAAATGTTCAACTGAATATTTTAAGGTTGCAATTATCACACTGACAAATGATGTCAAATGATGTTAAGTATTTTTAAGACATCTTCAACAGATCGTTCTGGTATCAGGCACTATTTTAAAAAAAACTGTTAAAAGTAATATTAGCATTTTAGTATTGGATATACAGTAACACTGTTTGTTATTGAAGCATATTTAATTTTACAAACCACGTCGTCTTGTCCAACTGCCAGGATCTCAGAGGCACAATAAAGCAAAGAGATAAGAAACTGTATATAATGCAGGAAAGTCTTATAGACCTGAAAAAACTGAATTGCCCAAAACAAAACAGCTTTGGAAGTGGTGGCTCATGGTTAAGATGTTAAGGTGTTAGACTTCCAACCCGAAGATTGTGGGTTCAATTCCCAGCTCCACCAAGCTACTACGGTTGGGCCCTTGAGCAAGGCCCTTAACCCCTAATTGCCCAGTTGTATGAAGAGATAAATGTAAGTCGCTCTGGATAAGAGCGTCTGCCAAATGTAGAACAAAGTCAGCTGCTACCTGGACTCGATAAATGACAATGTAGTCTTGTTACAAGATCCCTGAGATTTTAGTGTCTGTGTTTTTAGTGACTAAAAAGCCTCAAAAGCCATATTTGTATTCAGGTGTCAGCCGCGACTCTGTTACTGGGGATTCAGCTCTGCAATTGTCACACATTTAGATGCAGCAAAGGACTTCGGTTTTTTTTGTATCGTGTGGCTGCAAAGGAGGAAAAACAGCTCACTATCCACAGAGCTGTACAAACAGTTTCTGCATAAATACATTGGTATTGTTTGCCAATAAAAAAAACACCTACTATTTCTCATGAGGGTAAATTATTTATAAAGTTTGCCAAACACACAATAATTAATGAACTGTTTTGCTTGAACAGGGGAAAAAATCCTTTCAATGATGTTCCAGAATTAATGCAAGGAATAAAAAACCATACAAATAGAAGTCAGTTTTTATTTGTCAGATATATACAACAGGCACACACCACACACACACACACACACACACCGCTACTGACTGAGAAACACTATTTAAGCCATTTTTTAAATATTTTTTTTCTATAGTAAATGTCCTTATTTGTCACATAGACTCTACAGCACAGTGAAATTTGTTTCTTCACATATTCCCATCTTAGAAATTTGGGGTCAGAACGCCGGGTCAGCTATAATACAGCAGTGAGTTGTCATAATCATCTCAGCATTTTAGTTCTTTGGAAAACTTGGAGCTAATTCATTGTTGTATTGTACACATTAAAAACATTTGGGTGAAAAATGACCGAACCAATAACCCAATTTTACCTAATAAATTGGGTTAAAATAACTAATTTATTTGGTCATTTTATAAATTTTTTTTTTTTTTTAACATTGATACAACATTTATCTTCATAACTTTATTATTAGAATGAAATTGTTTTTGTCATGGCTACAAACTATATAATATAGATAAACAGAAGTTAAAAATAGACATATATGTGGTGAAAATGTGACGATATTAATGTGTAAGGGCTTATAGTCTTTTTGTGAAAAAAATAGCGTACATTTATGTGTGAATTGTATGACGATAACATACCCGTGTATTTTCCGGTACAGTTGTGCCAGTCAACTATGAAAATCTGAACCTATGATTTTCTGATCACCAGTCCAACAATTATTAAATAATAATTGTGGTTTAAAATGATCTTACGTAGTATTGTAATGAGAATGCAAGCAATTAGACAAATCCCACACCAAACATTATGTTGCCCCCAGGCTGACCAGGCACATCTGCAGTGGTTCTGTGATCTACAATGCTGCAACCACATCTCCTGAATCCTGCCTGGTCTGGCTAAGATCCACTTCACCCACATATACAAAATGTGTGATTGTTTTATTTGCCTTCCAGCTGCATTCCTCACCGTGTAAGATATTACATTCATTTCAAATAGATTCTCCAAAGATTCCATCCTACACCCAGTGTTTTTTTTATGGACAGAGTATCAGTTTTTCTTTTGTTGACATTTCATTGCAGGGACATTTGATTTTTTTAGTGACCTTGAGAATAATAGCAAAAAAAGTGATTACTGTTGTTTTGCTCTAAACACTTTCTGCCAGAGAAACATTTTCTGCCTGAACATTCTGCAATATGGTTCACTCTGAGCTCTAAAGAGATGATGTAAACATTTGAAGCCTTTTTCTTTCTTTCTTTCTTTCTTTCTTTCTTTCTTTCTTTCTTTCTTTCTTTCTTTCTTTCTTTTAAATGATTTGAACAATATGCTTTAACTAATTTAAGGAAAAGGCTAAAGCAATTTGCAATAACAAAATCATACCATTTTAGCAAAAACACATCTGCTGATTTGTTGGACATGGTTGTATTATTCATGCACCAATCTACAGGCTAAATTTGGCTCCACTCTAAAGAATGGAATACTGATGAGCACAATTCACTTACTGCGACCAGAAAGTCTCAGTAAATAGAGAATAGAATAGAGGCACAATTAACAGGGTCACTGCGAAATATGTAACACAGGCTTTCAAGTTGGGTTTAAGATGCACCAGGTACCTTCAACATTTGTGTTTGGGTACTGGTTTTATTTTTATATTATCTGAATGTATAAATTATATACAATGATGTGATTCTGTAGGATGTGATCTTGGATGTTAATCCTGGATCAACATTTCAACCAATCATAACCATCTGATGTCATCAGTGTGTGCTGATCAAACCTGCCCTATTCCAATTTTTGAATCTTTCCCTCTTTCTAACCCAAAATGTGATATTATAAATGTATTTATTAAATAAAAAAGCATGAAATATTTAAATGACATATGTAATTCATTACATGCTGTACGGAACAAGTGCATACATGTACAAACATAGATGTGTGTGTGTGTGCAGGCATGAATAAAAAGTAAATTCATATAACATTGTGATTGTTGAATTAAAAGGCTGTGATTTAATTGCATCAACTTAAAAAATGCCTAAATTCATTAATGTTTATTTTGGATCATTATAATCAATACAGTCTAAATTCATTAATGTTGTTCCTGGACTATCATTAATTATTGTAATTATAGTTTGTCCAATTTCATGTTGTGATTTAATGTTAATCCAGGAATCGTCATTGTCAGTAAATTGTTCCAGAATCAATGAATCAGACAATCAAATATTTCAGTTGGTTTGTGGACAAAAAATAGAAAGGAAGTTAATTCAGAATCACATCCTGCTTTGCAAAATAACATCCACCGGATGATAATATGGACAGTCGTTGATTGTAGCCTCCATTTCTTTCTTTTAAAATGTTACTTTAATGCACAATGATTATTTTTCCCGTTCGTTTCTTTTGATATTTCAGTTAGTGGGTTAAGGATTCGATAACAACGAGGCAACACGAGTGGAGTTGTTATTACTATTTCAGTATGTCAACATGCTTTTCATTTACATCTATTCATATGGGTCTCAGATCAGAGGAAGGTACATAGATGAAAGTGAGTGCGCTTAATACTTGATAAAAAAGGGAAATAGGTGGTACAAACAGAGATGGTACACACATCCTTTACTTGGGTAGAAGTACAGATACCCATATTTAAAATGACTGTTTAAAATGAAGTACTGACTATACTTTTTTACTCAAGTTAAATTAAAGAAGTATGAGCTCGGACGTGTACATAAGTAAATAGTAAATCGACTACCAGAAAAGTAAAGCAACCACCAGAAAAGTAAACGAAAGTAAATCAACCACCAGAAAAATAAGGACTAGTAAATCAATTATCATACACCTGTTCTGTGAAGGCCTCAGTGGTTTCTTAAAGAACACTAGTGAACAAACAGCATCATGAGGACCAAGGAACTTACCAGACAGGCCAAGAATAAAGTTGTGGAGAAGTTTAAAGCAGCGTTAGGTTATAAAATCATCTCAAGGAACACTGTTCAATCCATTATCCAAAAATAGAAAAAGTAAGCCACAACTACAAATCTACCAAGACATGGCTAATCCACCTAAATTGACAGACCGAGCAGTGAGAGCACTGGTCAGAGAGGCAACAAAAGGGCCCATGGTCACCTGTGGGAGGCTGCAAAAGACTTGAGACGGGGAAGGAGATTCACCTTTCAGCAAAACCATGACCCTGAACATACAGCCAGAGGTACAATGGAATGGTTTGGATCAAAGAAATATTTATATGTTAGAATAGCCCAGTCAAACATAAAAGCTTAATAATAAACATTTAAGTTAGTGGTTGTAAGGTGACAAAAGAAAGATAAGAAAAATTCAAGGGGTATGAATACTTTTTCAAGGCACTGTAATTGTAGTGACACCCACTGACACCCACTGACTTCAGCTGTTCTGAGGTTGAAGAAAAGACATTGAGACGACAAAATGGCAAAATGGAAAAGTTCATTCAGAATGCAGGGAACGTAACTTCGTTTATTATTCTATATATCTCTTAAATAGTAACTCTCATTTGTCTGTACACTCATAACAAAATAATGAACTAATCAAGCATTTGGAATCGCAAAAAATATATTTCAAAAACATAATATAATCTCCACAACGATACTGCTATTCAATCATTTCTGTTACAGACCCTGAGACAAGTCAGTAGGTGCCAATGATGTACCCACCAATTCAGACGTTCTTTGGTGAATACAAAGAGAGCTGCATGTGAGAACATGTCCAAATAAAGGTATCAAGACCTCTTGCTCTTCTCATTTCTTTTTATAGTTTAATCAGATACATCCAACCAACAGCAGCCTGCTAGGGGTCCCCCTGTCGGAAAACCTTTTGATGTTTAGGGCTCAGTCAGTAAACCCTATAGGTTAAGGTGTTGGAATGCTGATTGCAAAATTGAGGGCTAAATTGCCTCCCCTGCAAATTTGCCGCAGCTGGCACTGTGAGCAAGGGTTCCTTAACCCTAAACCTGCTCATTTGGGAAGAAGGTGGAAGCAGAGACAATGTGATCCTTTAAGCAATCTTTTGGTGAAAAAAACGTTCTGGCTTATATGAGATTGTCAAAAAATTCACATTGTTCAGATAAAATATCGATGGCTTCTTTTAGCAAAGAACTTTTTCAGGAATGGTTTAATACTTAAAAAGATGTTTTAGGAAATCAAGACATCATTATTTTTATAATTAATATTAATCTAGGAACATAAACTTTGGCACTTTCATGGTCATGTTTCCAAAAGTTGGTCCACAATGATCATACAAGAGACTGTCATGGTTTAACACAAAGCACCACATCAAAGGTCTGAGTTCAAATCTATACTCAGGAGTCATACACCAATTAGTCCACCTAATAACAAAACAATTTTCTTAGGTAAAGTACAACTTGCAGTGGAGCACCAGGACCTCAAAATTCCACACCTATTTTCTTCTAAGTGTCCCAATTACAGATGATACCAGAGTTTGACTCCACTCTCACCAACGTCTTTTAGTTCCCATAAGATGCAAGGTAGGTCTGCCTCAAGACTTTTCTCTGCTCTGGCACCAAGGTGGTGGAAGAAACCATCCAAGTCATTGGCTTTTCTTACAAGACAATTGAGAACCTATCTCTTTCTCAAATTACAAAACTCTTTTTTTTGCTTTGTTGTCTAACATTTTTTGGGTTGTTACGATTTTTGGATGTCGCCCTGGACATCCAAAAAGAAGGGTGTCTGATGTAAATGTCTCCCTTACCTTATGTACTTTGGTTCGAACAATACTTTTCATTGTCTTATCTATTTTTAAGTAGAATTGTCAGGACTCGGACAGGCCTCCCAGGTGTGTTGCCCTGCCAGGCCGACAGAGAGCAACTATGACTTTCTGCTCCCATGTGTATACCATGTGCTCCAGGTGTGTTTATGTGTTCTGTCATCGTGCCATTGGTTTGTTGTTCCCTCATTGTGTTCTAATGTTTCTTGTTCGGTTAATTGTTTTCAGTAAATATTTTGTGCATTTATACCAAAAGTGTAAATTTATGTCCATGTGCTGTGTTCCTATTGGTTCGTCTAGTGTTTATATACCCCGTTGTTGCCTTGTGTTTTCCTGGGTTATTGTTTGTGTACCATAGCGGTGAGTCAGTCGATGTTTATGTTAATATTTATGTTTAACGGTCAAAGTTAAGTAAAATCACTGTAGTTTAAGGTTGTTAATTTGTTACTTCTGTAAATAAACTGCACCTTGGGTTCTTAAACCTACTCGCCTCTATATGTGTTTTTTGAACATTCTATTCCAGATTTAATTTCAATATTACTCCTATAATAAACTCCACACTTTAGGAAATACAGTACTTTCCACTATATTGTGGTGTGTGAACGTGGCAATTTAATCATTTAGTCATAATAGTATTATTCAGATTGGACACTAATGTTGGGTTGAGTATGTTTGGGGTGCAGGCAGTGTTCCAGTTCATGGACACTCAGGTTCTTCCACTCCAATCTGAACACAGCGTGTCTTTATGGACAAATAGATGAGCCACAGAGACAGATCCCCCAGTGAAGACTGTCTCCTAGACAGCCATGCGGATAACACCACAGGAACAAGGTTGCAGCATGGAACAACCTGCTGGTCTGTCTGGCCATGTCTGGCATTCTGTTACCGATGGAGTTTTGTTATGTAGGATATTACAGACTTAAAAGAAGCTGCCTTTGTTGCAATTTGTGTGTGTAAAAGGGAGAGAGAGAGAGCGAGAGCGTGAGATACTTTTTGCCTTGAAAATATCTTGTATGGATGTAATTTTTTTTAATCCATAATAAGAAGATCGCTTTGGAAACAAGTAATTATGTGCTTTTAATTTGTTTAGAACAAAAGAACATTATTGAATGCCGCCTGGAGCTGTTTCAACTTTAAAACATGCTGCCATTCCAACAAGTACTGAAAAGACAAATCAGTAATTTCTCTCCTGCCTATTTGCATATCTCTGTTGTCATATTCCATAATATAAGAAACTTATAAAGAATTGGTTTCCTTTGCTGCTCTTGCTCGTGTTGGCAATCCAGAAGTCCTTTTGACGACTGCTGTGTGCAAGTTTTGAGAACGGCTCATGGAGTGTAAAGTGCTCTCAGTGTCATGTAGAAAGAAATAATGTTTAGTAATAACATTCATCCAAGTCCAAGATTTTTATTTTTGTGGGTGGCTTTTGTGGTGGAAATTATTAGATCGCCCTGTGGAGAAACAGCAAATGAGTAGAGACGGAGGCAGCAGAGAAAAAGATAGCAGTCAAATTTATTGTCGCTCAAAGTCAAGACAAAACAACGTTCAGTGTTCACTAAGAGCGAACAGCCTTAAGGGCTGCGCTCTATTTAAACCCTAACAAATCTTCTGTTTCTTCAAGACCTTGCTTCGGTCGTTACTGCTAAATCGGCAAAGCCAATGGCCTTACCTTCGGGTGCCATCGCCTAAACCCTCAGGAAATGACTCCTTATATGGTTATTACATACAGAACACAACAGGATTCACAGTAAGGTTGAGACATAACAATTCTCTCAGTTTCACTAAGAAAACCGACGTACATTGTGTTCTTATGGTTATCTGAAGGTCTGCAAAAACTCTTGGTCATTCCAAAGTACACATATCACTTTTTGCTTTACTTAAGTTTGGGTAGTCTACAAATCTGGTGGTGAGGAAGTGCTTGAAGAATACAAGACTACTACAAGTACAAGCACAGAACTAGACGGCAGCTTGTTGATATTGTTATTGGCCCCGGGTTCGATTTCCTGGGCAGGGGCCTTTCTGTATGGAGTTTGCATGTTTCTCCCTGTGCTTGCTATAAGCAGGTATAGAGGATGAATGAATGAATAATAATGGAATTGCACTAATACAATTTTATGTGAATGATATATATTTTTTAGTAACCACAATTAAATAAAATAAGCTTCTTAATTTACTTTTATTAGGAAAATCTTGGAATGTAAAAATCATCAAGCAATTTTACAAATTTCTTCGCTCCTTGATGCTGAACTTTTACCAGCAAGACAACAGCTGTTAAAGAAAAATGTAAATTATAATGTTAATATTAAAGATTTTAATGTTACATTAAACAGAAATTCATTTCTATTTACTGATGGAAACCATACTGATCAAAAAAAACAAAAAAAATACTTTTTAAATAAGTTTTTTGTGTGACCTGTGAGTTAGATAGATATTAAAATAGACAGACAGACAGACAGACAGACAGACAGATAGATAGATAGATAGATAGATAGATAGATAGATAGATAGATAGATAGATAGATAGATAGATAGATAGATAGATAGATAGATAGATAGATAGATAGATAGATAGATAGATAGATAATGTTCTAACTATCTTAGGGTATTTTTAAGTTCTGTACTGTTATTCTATTCCCTTCTATGTAGTTCTGTAGAGCAGACCTGTAACTTATATATCTATAGGCATTCACAATATGAGTGCATTTCAATACTTGACAAAGGCTAAGATATAAAAGAAGTCTTTTTAGGTTTCATTGTTTTATTGTTTAATGGCAGGTTACTATATAAAAAAGCATTGACTTTGAGCAGGGCTGAGATATATGATAATGTTTTATTTAAAAGAAAGGTTTTATTTATTTATGCCGGAATGTTAGATTCGATTCTTGCCTTCGGAATGGAAATACGGACCTCAAGTTGTGACCTCTCAGATTTACTCAGATTTGTGTTGAGCTAGCTAGTTCTTTTTTTAAACTGGTTCAAAGCAGCAGACGAAATACTGTATATGTGTAAATATGTGAATATTCCGTCACACATACAAAAAAACTGAGCTGGAAATGTGACATATGAACTGCGGGCTCTGTTAACTAAAACTCGCCGGCCAACATGCATTACTCAGAGTTCAATTACACCAAACATTCACCCAGACAACCCAGAAGTGCCTGAAAGATCTCTCCTCAGTCCACTTACCGTGCTCTCAGAGTGCTTGATTGCTTCAAACTCTCGAAATGCATCAGGCTTTTTGGCAATATTGATGATTACGCTAAATAAATAGCGTAAAGCCTTGAGCAAATGGTGTGAAAGTAGCTTACGTTCGCGTGGAATTCCTCATCCAATATGAAATAACATCAGTCCTAATGGCAGCTGAGGTTCGAGAGCTTGTGAGATGCAAAACAAAATTGATTAAGCTGTTGAAACGGGACACGTCACCATTGCGTTAGATTATATGATCTCACGCATGCTTTGGGTACTGACAGGTTTTTTAAGGGGAAGTGCGGGAAGGGGAAGGAGGGGAATAATAGCGCGGTGTTTAAGGTGTTAGCCTACCAATTTGAAGACCGGGATTTGATCCACAGCACTTATTAACAAATGTATACACCTTATTAACAAATGTATACACACTATAAATATACTGGATAAAATTGTTGGAACACTTCAACACTTCAACCCATCACATCCCTCCCTGTGTATAAAAAATTCTAATTTAATAAATCTAATAAATCTAATTTAGTCTACAATACCCTCCACACTTTTTTTTTTAAACCAGATTGTGTCATGTGACTTAGAAATCGGTGTTCATTCAGTCACAATAGTATTAATGAGTTCAGACAGTAATGTTAAGATAAGTTGGTCTGGGGTGCAGTCAGGGTTCCAGTTCATCCCAAAGTTGTTTGGTTTAAAGGGGTTGAGTAAGAATTAAAGCCCTGTGAAGGACACTTGGGTTCTTCCACCATGTCTTCCAGGGACATTCTGAAACAGTGTTTGGGTTTTCCTAGTGGCTCAAATCTAATGTATATGTGTACAGTTTTGTGAATGGAGGTGCTGGTCAGGTGTCGGCTTAATTTCGGTGGTATACTGTATTAACACATAGGCAGGCAAATACATGGTCATGGGGGTAAAGACTAGCTAATTGGCCTTTTTTTGCAGTGAGCTACATTTAAATATTTTGTTATAACTGACCTGAATTGGCAATGTGACGCATGGACCTCGGTGAATAAATTATGTTTTATTCTTTCACTTTTAGTCATCCTGCTTACAGTACAATTCTGAGAAAAGAAGAATAAAGCCCTTTTAATATTCAATGTTTTCATAGTCTTTTCCAATGTTTTTTAGACATCTGGTCTATTCCTTTTTGCAACATGGATTTAACATTGACGTCTATTGCCATTACTTCATCCAAAGCATCTCAATGAAGATAAAGTCCGGATTCCAACAAGTATATACATTTTTCCTTTTTGCAGTTCGAATGTTGATGCATGACGCAATCAAAGCCCAGTTTAGACTGTCGGAAAGAACAACTGCCCCACAACTGTCTTAATAATATTTTGGAGTGGAAATATTAAGTTTCCCCTAAGACGTGTGACTGTAAAATCCTCACCTCTCCTCCGCCCTACATGACAGATGGTATACGCTGTTCGCGGTTTTGTGCTGTACTTAGTTTCCACTAAATATTCCAGTGCACATGATGGCCAAAATCTCCACCTTTGGCTCATCCGTCCAAAAAAATATTGTTTCGGAACATTTTGTGGTTTGTTTAGGTGCAATTTTGCAAACATCTGCCATATTCTTTTTTTTTTTTTTTTTTTTGGAGTAAGGACTTTTTCCCACGCTTCTATGAAAGCCTTGCTTTTTCTTTTACATGATGTAGCTTTTGGAGCTTTAATTGGTCTGCCCTCGGACTCGATCCGCTGGAACAGCTGCAGAAAGCTGAAGAAAGAGATCGACAGTCTCTTTATTAATTATATACAATTATTTTCACTGTAGAATTGTGAATTACAAATGACCTGGTCGTGACCCTATAACCTTTTCTAGATTGATGACCAGTAACAAATCCTTTTGCTGCAGTAATTGCTAATGTTATTGCTTTTTTTTGGCCTTACAGATCAGGAACAGATCTGCCAAATGTTTTGCTTTTGTATAGAAGCAGTTAAACGACATAATGATCTTGACGACTGATGTATTTTAGTGCATTTTATGAGTAATACCTGAAAAAAAATCATATATATTTTGAAATGTACAAAATATGGCCATAAATATAAAAAAATGTCCATGATCTAGACTAAAACCAGTGATGCCCAGAGTGCAATGGCACTACATATGTTAAGCTAAGGAAACATACTGTATATAAACCATCTAAAACAGTCTCAGTTTCCTCGGCTTTAAATCCCCTGCACTCCAAACTCCTCTGGAAACATTGGGAAATGTTCTTTGTAATTGCACATCATGTTTGAGTTTCTCGCACAGCAAGCAAGTATGGTTAAGCATCTATTTATGTTCAGTGATCAAAGCTTATGTTTGGATAAAAGCCTAATAGACATCTCTGTAATCTGGGCAGGATGAGTAGCAGGTGAGACTAATGAGTGCTCTGCTGGTGGAAGGATCCAGAGTAAGGATCTTTCTGTATCGTGACTGCCGGTTCGTGTATCATTTTCGTTCAAGACTTAAGGTACAATTTGCAGAAATAGAAAACTGAACAGCACCAGAATAGTAAAAACCCCCCAAAAACTGATGTACATGAATAACAACAAGACATTTCCAAGCAATAGCAAATCTGACATCCTATCTGGGAAATAAGTCAGGAAATTCGAGTAAAATCACAAGATTCTGTGCTAATTCTGTGAGATCCCCAAAAATAATACTGAAAGATTTTACTGTGGACGATATACTTTAATGTAAATGTCTGCCTACTGATAATAAAATGGTACACCCTGGACAAGTAACCAGTCCAGCACAGGGCCACACACACACTCCTATGGGCAATTTAGAATCACCAATCAACCTAACATACAAAGGAAACTGGAGAACCTGCAGTAAACCCATGCAGGCACGGGGAGAACATGCAAACTTCACACAGAAAAACCTCTGCCCAGAAATTGAACCTGGGACCATTTTGCTGTGAGGCAACAGTGCTAACCACTAAGCCACCGTGCTGCCCTCTTAAAAATATGTTCTAGCTATTATTATTATTATTATAAATAATATTATTCAAAAGTTTTACTTCCACCATGTTGATATTGGTACGGCACACACACTGGCACGACAGCACACATTTGGAATGCAAACAAATGTAATTTAACACTAAGGAACAATGTGGGGTTTTTTTTGGTATTTTGTTTAATATGCCGAGTCTCATCTCTCCCGTGGGCTCATGGGATACTAAAGTGTGTAATTGTTGTCATGTGTTTTAGCCCCGTCTTGTGATTGGTTATTGCTCTAAAGGTCTCTGATGATTTCAAGTGTTTATTATTTAGTTGTAAATTGTTTCCCTCAATTAGTTGTGTTTACAGTAAATAAACCCCTTATTTCAGTCTGTCTTGGTATTACCACGTTATTTGTTGCTAGTCTGGTTGCTATGTTATGCTAGGTGGTTTGCCAATGCACAGTTTTGTAGTTTAGGTTGGATTGCTGGTCTCGTTCCTTGTTGCAATTTTTTTTTGGTGTGTGTTTTTTTCTGCACTTCTATCCTCCTACGCCTCCCTTTTTTCACACGAATGAAAAGAAACCAAACATGTTAGTAGATTCAGCATAAGACAAGAACCTGAAAGCTTCCTGCATAACCTATTAGCCTCACTGTCCTTTAACTATAATTGTAAGCGAAAACAGATACGTCAATAATCCCAGACGTCATTCTGTTCCAACTGGTCGATTATGGCAGAGCATAAAATTTCAACATATCGACAAAAGAGATGAGGACAGACTGACACTTTCAACATGGATCCCTAATAGCATCTGGAGTAAAAAAGGATTCTGAATTGGCACAGAGCTCAGAAAGGGGAATCTTAACTGACAAAGTTTCCAGCTATGGAAAAAAGCAAGGTTTCCATGGCAACAAATGTATAAATTACAATTAATTTCAATGTTCTTCTCCGTGTTATGTATAAATCACACAGCTGCGCTGATCGTTTGTGAGAAATCGAGTGCTTTGGCAAAATAAAATGGTTTGCAGCCTACTCACAGCTTTGTGTATACATTTACTATTCAATAATAACTTTCACACTGATTCCTTATGATGTTATGTTATGATGGGGGCAGTGGTGGCTCAAATGGTTAAGGTGCTGAGTTGCTGATCTGAAGACCAGAAACACCTGGGTTCAAGCCCCACCTCCGGCAAGCCAGCCATCGTTGGGTCCCTGAGCAAGACCCTTAACCCCTCCTGCTCCAGGGGCGCTGCATCATAGGTGACCCTGTGCCCTGACCCCAACCTACCAAGATGGGATATGCGGAAAAAGCATTTCATTGGCTCTGTACGTGTGCCTTGCACAACGAATTGAATATTTATTTATTTATTTATTTTATTTTATGTTAGTGTAACACGGCGGATGACCAAAAACAAACTGTTGTTATATATATTTTCATCTTGAATCAATTATAATTTTTGACTCTCGTACTTAGTTAAAATTGTCACCCATCAACAGACAAAAGTAATGGAATACATATATGATTAAATGAAAGATGCAAAGAGTCCAGTTCAGGGAGGCAAAAAACGTGAAAACAGGCAGATTAAAACTGGAAAATAAATAGCCGTGTAGCAATATAACATTTTAAGTTATTAAATGAGTCTAATGCTGTGCTAAAGGTCAGCATGGCCTCTGTGCTTCATCTCTCTAGAAAAAAAAACCAGCTTAGCCGCTATTAGGAAAGTTTTGTGTATGAATACTTTCTAAATCTAAGCAGTTTGGGGACATTTTGCAGGTCATTCGAAGTGTTTTCTAGCTTTTTTTGTTCCCAGTCAACGTTACCTCAGAGGTTTTCCCTGGCTTGCTCGTTAGAGATCTAAATCTACATCTGGATTGCTCCAAAACTGGCTATTGTGGGAAATTTTATTTAACATTTACAGTGTTTGGTAGACGCCCTTATCCAGAGCGACATACATTTATCTCTGTTATAAAACTGCTCAACAGTGGCAGCTTGGTGGTGGTGGGAATTGAACCCAGATCTTTAAATTAGCAGTCCAACGCCTTAACCACTTCCCCCAATTCTAAGAGTAGATTATACAAATCACTTTGACCTACAATCTGAGGAAGTTTATAGCATGAGTGGAGTAACATCACTGATCCCTCAATATCTATTAGACTGGTGAAATTATTATATGTTTTAATTTTTCGCATTTTTCGCATATCCCATCTTAGTAAGTTGGGGGGTCAGAGCGCAGGGTCAGCTATGATACAGCACTCCTGGAGCAGGAAGGGTTAAGGGTCTTGCTCAAGGACCCAACATTGGTTGGCTTGCACCCAGGTGTTTCTGGTCTTCAGATCAACAACTTAGCACCTTAACCTTTTGAGCCACCACTGCCCTTTTACCACTGCCACTTTTACGTTTACGGTATATGCCCTTATCCAGCGCAAGTTACATTTATCTCTTATATAGCTGAGCAGTGGCAACTTGGTGGTGCTGGGAATCGAACCCCGATCTTCCAATTAGAAGCCCAACACTATAACCACTGTGCTACCACATCCTACTTCCTTATATAAGCATGTTTTACACTCAGTAACAGTCTGATCTCGTTTAAAAACATGCTAGACTCTCTATGTGTGTTTTCTACTGCTTGTGTCCAATCTCCAGTGATCACCGCTCTTACCCTCCGGATTTGGTGTCCTCCTATCCTGGTTCTTCAGATCCTTGTCCCGTTTGTCTGCTCCTTCGCTCCTACATTCCGGTCCCCGTTTACTGCATCTCATTTGTCTTTTTAATAAACGCACCCGTCTGGGTATGTCCAGTCTGGTGTATCGTTACAACCATTTCAGCAGCCCTGCTCATTGGGAATAAATGAAAAATTCCACAGCCTATAAAATCTGAGTTAAACCCAATTGAAATAAAATAGCATCTCAAGTGAAAAATATTTTCCACACGGACACATATACTTTTATTAAGGCTTTAATAGTGCTGTTTTTTTTAAATCTTACCCTCTCTCAGTGTTGAAAGAAATTACCTACAAAACTCTACTATTGAAGATAATTTGATCTTCTGTTGGTAGTGAAGTCCCGTAGTGACATTGCTTCAAAGCGTGTCAGTTCGCTTTGTGTGGTCATAGCGGGCGTGACAGCCCGACTTGCTCAACAGAATTCAAGATATTATAATTAATATACAAGATTTCATCACATTAGTCACAGGCAGTGGCGTTATAAATAATTGAATGATCATCTATCTAAACATTATACTTAAATCAACCCCCATCTTGAAAGTCCTTAATTTAAAGCAGCCAGCATTATTTATAGGGTGTCAATCATTTTAACGTGCTGATGATAATGAATTTATTTTAACCGGTGACTGAGGAATATAACAGATCAAAACGATTTCATCATCTGAAACACATTTGAATGCGACACGGTAGGACCGATATGTTAAATTTAATACTTAAAATAAATAAAAGATCAATTTCAATTCAGTTGTATTTAATTTACAGAAAAACAAAGAAACAAAAATCATTTATCCCCAATGAGCAGGGCTGCTGCAACGGTTACACCAGATACACCAGACTGGACATACCCAGACAGGTAAGTTTACTGAAAAGACAAATAAGATGCTATAAACGGGAACCAAAATGTATGAGCGAAGGTGCGGACGAATAGGACAAGGAACTGAGAAACCAGGAACAGGGGACGTATCGAATCTGGAAAGACAGATTCGGAGAAGGAGCGGTGAGCACTGGAGCTTGGAGACGGGAAGTAGAAAACACACGTAGAGGGTCTAGCATGTCTTTAAACAAGACCGTGACTGAGTGTAAAGCATGTTTTATGTAAGGAAGAGGAAAGTGGTAGCACAGTGGTTAGAATTTTGGGCTTCTAATTGAAAGATCAGGGTTCAGTTCCCAGCATCACCAAGTTGCCACTGCTGGGCCCCTGAGCAAGTCTGTTTCTCAGCTGTTTATTAAGATAAACGTAAGTCACTTTGGATAAAGGCATCCGCCAAATGCCGTAAAGGTAAAAGTTATATAGGGAAGTAAGAGTGCAAGTGATTGGGGAACGAGTTGCGGGTAAAACTAATTAGGATTCTAAAGATTGTATGAGTTGAGTGGTGGAAGTTAATAAGTGTTACCCATCACAATGGTAGCCTGCAATTGATGGCGAAACCCATATTCACCCAGGTAACGCTGGGTGTGTGATTTTAGATGTGTGACCTGTCCACAAACATCTATGACCTGTCCACAGTATCTAAAATAACTGAATTGAAATGTATGTTTTATTTATTTTTAGTATTAAATTCAATATATTGGTCTCACCGACGATGAAATGCAATCCCATTTTGATCTGTTATATTCCTCAGTCACCGGTTAAAATAAATGTATTATCATCAGCACGTTAAAATGATTGACACCCTATAAATAATGCTGGCTGCTCCGAATTAAGGACTTTCAAGATGGGGGTGGATTGAAGTATAATGTTCAGATAGATGATCATTTAATTATTTATCATGGCACTGCGAAGAGGTGCAGCTATCAATTAAGTTAAGATTGCTGATGAAGGGCCATAAGAGTTTGCAATGGCTTCAGAAAATGGTCCTTTTCTGTCCATTTCTGTTTTTCCCATGCTGCCTTGTTGCTAGAGCTACTATCATACATGACATGCTTTTAGACTGAGAATCATGCTATCAGCCCCATGATCCATGGGTACTCATTATCTTGCATTTGCTTGATCAGTGGGGCTCTTTTACTGTCTGGTTTGAAGCTGTGGTAATGTGACTGGACTGTATGAAAGTCTATTATAATGAGAACTGTCTGTTTTTCCATTTTGCCTTCCTATCTGATGCAAAAATTCATGAACAAAACACTCCTGTTGGTACAGTTGAAGAGGGAAAAAATGATCAATTAGCAAGATTTCTGGCTCCCAGGTATATTTTATTCAGGTAACTAGCTAAGATTAGAAGCAGTCTCTTAAAGGGACACTCTTAAAGGGACTCTGTTAAAGGGACTGTGTCAAAAGGACTGTCTTAAATGGAGTGATATTAATATCAGCTTGTTACCTGTATAAAAGACACCTGTGCACATAAATCATTCAGATTCCAAAATGTTTCATCATGGCCTAGACCAAGGATGCTGTCCAAAGATGTCAGGGACAATGCTAAAATGGGGTACAAGACCATTGCCAAGCAGCTTGGTGAAAAGGGGACAACAGTTGGTATAATTATTCACAAATAAAAGAAAGTTAAAATAACTGTCACGCTCCCTTGTCTGGGGCTCCATGCAAGATCTCACCTTGGGGAGTTTCAAAGATCATGAGGACAGTGAAAAATCAGCCTGGAACTACAGGGGAGGATCTTGTCAATGATCTCATAGTCACTAAGAAATCAATTGGTAACAAACTATGTTGTAAAGGACTGAAATCCTGCAATGCTCACAGGGTCCCCTTGCTCAAGAAAGCATGTAAACAGGCCTGTCTGAAAATTTCTAATGAACATGAAAATGATTCAGAGGAGAACTGGGTGAAAGTGTTGTGGTCAGAGGATACCAAAATAAGCTATTTGGCATTAGCCTAACTAGCTGTGTTGTGGTGCCCTAGGACACCATCCCTTCCGTCCAACATGGACATGGATACATTTTGCTTTGAGGGTGTTTTGCTGCTAAGGGGACAGGGAAATTTAACCAGCTGTGCACGATATGGCCAAAAGTTTGTGAACAATTTTACCAGCATGCTCCTAATTGTCTTTTTCCCACACAGTTGCTTCCAGTAAGGAATTAGAACCCCAAACACTGTGCCAACATGACAAAGCCTCTGCGCACAAAGCCCCTGAGCATGAAGACATGGAGTGAAAGAAGTCGAATGTCCTGATTCTGACTGAACATCTTGGAAATGATCTGGAACACCGAATAAACACCAAGACCTTTTTTTTTTACCTGACATTACTGTCTAATCTCACTAATACTATTGTGTCTAAATGCTACATTCCGCAAACCTTTCCAGGATTGTGTAGGTTATTATAGGAGCAAGAGTAAGATCACATTTAGAATATACTTCCATTATTATTATAGAGCAGCTAAAGAAGTTTAACCTACCCAAGACATTAACGGTGCACTTTTACACCTCTGGTGTAAAAAGTCTATACTCATCTCATTTATCACAGTTAAATATCACACCCGATACCAACACAGACTGCCAAGCATCGTTTTCTCTGCTAAGAAGGTGATTGGCTGCAGTCTGCCAACTCTTCAGAACCTCTGAATTTATAAAGCCCTGAACATTCAGTTAAGGTTGCAGAAGATCCAGCTCATCCTGGACAGTTGGATGTTATGTCTCATTAACAACATATTTGACCCATCATGGTCTTTGATCCAGCTCCATAGACATAAACGATAAATCCATCACTTGGCCGTTTCTATGTAATACAAAGACATCTCAGATAGTGACTGTGCGCTTTATGTTAGAACTGTATGCTTTTTATGCATTGGCTTATTTTAACCGCTGTACAGAAGAAGCGTTTATTTATTTCCCATGTAAACCCACTGAACTAATTCCACACAGTATTAGTAACATCGATTAGGATAGAAATTTGGCTCCATCATCTGTCTGATAAAGCAATGTGCAATTTCTTGGGACAGCCGTTATCATAGTTATAATATATATTATTTTAAATGAACGATAAAGTGAGTATTATAACACTTATAGAGTCTTATTTATGATGCATTATAACATTTAAAAAGACAAAGACTGAGCAACAGGAAGTTCTTCCTGTATTATCTATAGACAGGAACCAATAAGCGGACTTACATTTTAAAGTATTAGAGCATTAACACTGTGGTGTGGACATTATTTGCAATGGTCCAGTTGAGTAAATATTCTGGCTTTTCTTTGGGGATACGGAGGATCCAATATAACCTTGCCCCACATTTTGCATCATTGTTATACTCCTTTATGTACTTACAACACTTGTATGCTTCATCGGAGTAAAATTAAGAAAAGTAACAGAAGATTGACATCTGACATCACAAATCAGTTACAGTTCAATTTCACAGGTGTTTTACCCAAACCCAATTAGACGGGAATATGTGTTTGAAGAGTTCGTTCATTCATTTATTCATTCATCTTTTATACCTGGGTCGGGGTCGGGGTCACGGGGGTCATGCTGGAGTCTATCCCAGCCGTCTCTAAAAGAGCAAAAGACAGGAGGGGGGCACCCTGGACGGGTCTCCAGCCCATCACAGGACCACACACACACTCACTCCTATGGGCAATTTAAAATCACCAATCAACCTAACATACATGTTTTTGAACTGTGGGAGGAAACCGGAGAACCCGGAGTAAACCCAACTTTTAGTTTTCGGTTGAAGGAAATAAAACTTGTATACAAGAAAGCTCTTAAGTTGACTTCCTTTATGGAGCTGTATAAGTTTATTAGAAAGCTTTATTATAAATGTTCGTGTTCTTTTTTTTTAAAATCTGGATATTATTATTATTTATTTATTTAATTCGTTCATTAATTTTGTTTATTTAAGTTTATTCTGATAATGTCATTTTAGTTTTACTTTTTTATGCTCAACCAAGTCTGTGTAAAATAAATTATTTGTGTAAATGTGTTTGATTTGTACAATTTATACAAATATATAAAGCACGGTGGCTTTATGGTTAGTACTGTTGCCTCACAGCACAAAGGTCTTGGGTTCGATTCCCAAGCAGAGGCCTTTTTGTCTATGTTCTCCACGTGTTTGTGTGGGTTTACTCCAGGTTCTCCGGTTTCCTCCCACAGTCCAAAAACATGTATGTTGATTCTAAATTGCCCCATAGAAGTAAGTGTGAGTGTGTGTGGCCCTGTGATGGACTGGTGACCCGTCCCCTTTTAGAGACCGCTGGGATAGACTCCAGCAGATCCCTGTCACCCTGAATCAGGGAATAAGCAGGTTTAGAAGATGAATGAATACATGAGTAATAAAAATAACTACATAAAAAACCTTCTTCCGTGTGAAGATGCGTCACGTGTTAATGCGGCTCGTCATGTGATCAGCTGATCTCTGCTTCCTGTCTCTCTCCGTCTCTTTGAATGGCTGCAGGATCTTCAGGCTCGCTGGTAAAAGATCCTCATCGCTCGATCATCTTTTAATCCGAAAGTCTTTTGCGACACACGACAGGTTGTAGATTTTATCTGTCAAATCTGCCAAACTGGCGCTTTTGGTTGAGTGGATGATGAACGGCCACGCCATTCTCTACACAGGGGTCACTTTGGCCTTCTGGAGCACCATCCTCATCGTCGGTACGTTCTTAATACACTGACATTTTTTAAATAACTGATGGATAACTTTTAAATCGCAGCATGAAGGTATTTATTCATACGATTCGCACGCGCTTTCGTGAGCCCGTCCACGGTTAGCAATGCTAACACAGGCTAATCTTTAGCCTGGAGAAAAGAGAAGCCAAGCAAGGATAATGTCGGCTATCGCACGGATTTAAAACGCCAAATAATTAATGCACTTAAAATTAGATATAGTTTTAAATGTTGGTGTCGGTTGTAATTTTTTGTTTATACCGTTTTAAATCTATTTGCTAGCTATGTTGCTAATTAGCACCTAGCTTCAAAGGCCTCAGCGGTAGTGTTTACATCCTCACTAGTGGGGTTTTTTGCTTGTTTTTTTTTTTTTGCTGTTTTTTATACACAAACGACTCACAGAAACACTGAATATACTAAGAATCTTTTTTTTTTAATTTTTTTTATTTATTTTTTTTACACTGACAGTCCAAACGTCTATTTTAACTGCTTGTAGGTTTTGCACCAAATGTTAGCATAGCACTAGGTGGACCTTAGAATAATAATAATAATAATAATAATAATAATTATATTGTTATCAATATAAAATGTATTTATTTTTTACTATTATTTATTATTATTATTTCTATATTTTATATATATATATATTTATTATTATTATTATTATTATTATTATTATTATTATTATTATATAGTTTGACATGTCAAATATTCTGTCAGGGCACCAATTACACATTTATTCACACCTTTAGATGAGCAAATCCTCATACTTGGCTAACAGGAAACGTTTCCACAACGTTTTTTGAACGTTTTTTAAATCTTAGGACAAAACCTTCTTGTAAATAATGTTTCTAGAACCGTCTCTAGATAGAAAAAACATTAAAATATAACCTTAAAAGTAACGTTGTACAAACAATATCATGACAGGACACCAAATAGACACCCGTTCACACATTTAGAGGAGCAAATCCGCCTACTTGGTTGTGGAAACGTTTCCCCAACCTTCGCTAATGTTCTTTAAACGTTTTTTAAATGTTCGGGCAAAACATTCTTAAAATAACGTTCGTAGTTATTTGTACATAAACGATTAAAGTTCTCAAAGTGTTTAGAGACAACATTCCTCTGACAACACCATGAAATAACCTTAAAGTAACGTTTGACCAACGTTGTGCATACTGTATATAGTGTAAATGTGTTAACTGGGGACCAATTTAAGGAGCAGGGGTCTCGCTGGGAGTTTCCGGCCCTATAAAAGAATAAGGTCGGGGCACCTACAACACCCATTCCTTACCAAACATACTATTACATTACTGCTAGTACTGTTACTACTAATAAAAACTCTCTGCACCCCCCACCTTTACACCCCCTGCCCTTTAGTGTGGATTTAACCTGAGCTCAGAATCGAACCCGAGACTAGAGCTGTGCAGTTTCTGACTCATAACCATGTGACTTTATTCCTCTTTTTAAGCTGTTATGATAATTATTATTTCTTGATCTTAAAAAAAAAAAAAAAAAGGGTGAGCGAATCTATTATTTTTTAATGTGGGTGTAAAAGCACCTGGACTGCGCGTGCAGTTTTTGGGGTAAATTTGATGTCTCTTTTAGTCATTTATAGCATTCGAATTGTTTTTTGTAACTCGGGGAAGGAATGAGGAAGGAACGACTCTCGTGTGTGTGAGTTGTCACACACATCCTCAACAGAGCACACACTCAGTCATGGGCCTTTTTTTTTCTCTCCCCCCAGTCGTTCTTTTCTAAACTTCTATGCAAAAAAAATCTCGTATTTATGCTGTATGTTTGAAGGCAAAAGTTGGATGTTTTCTTGACACGTGTTGTTTTTTGTTTTTTTTACCCAGGAATCTGCTATACAATCTTTGACCTCGGCTTCAGGTTTGATGTGGCATGGTGAGTGCCGAGTCTGATCGTTTCAGCTGTAGGCATTAAAGTTAACCTTTATTTATTGAATTAATTGATTGTGTCGTCGTCGTTTGGTTTAAGAATTCTCACACTGTAAATCTAAAAGTGTTTGTTTGTCGTCTAACAGGTTTTTAACAGAGACCTCTCCGTTTATGTGGGCCAACCTTGGAATCGGCCTGGCCATCTCGCTGTCTGTGGTTGGAGCGGCTTGGTAAGAACTTCGGTGTTTTACAAGGAAACAGTGTGGAAAAAGCTGAGATGTCCATATTTGTCCTAATGCCCGAATCCTTTTTAACTAGTTAAGGCTGTGGGTTGTTGGTCAATCCTTAAAGGTTAAGCTGCCACTTTTGGGCCCTTTAGTGAGGCCCTTGGTGTTCTGTTCTGTTCTCTACTGTCTAATTTGCACTGTTTGTCTTTGTAATGTTTGTATTGTTTATTGCACTGTCTGTTTCTGCACTGTCTGCACCAGGTTGCACACATGCACTTTATGTCTATCCTGTTTAGTGGCTCTTTGTTGTTTTGTGTAGCATCAGGGGGTCCTGGAGAAACGTTATCTCATCTCACTGTGTACTGCATCTGCTATATATGGTTGAAATGACACTAAAGCTGCTTGAACTTGAACTTAACCTTATCTCTTCCTCAGGCATGCTGTAATATACATTATATCATAGCACGGTAAAAACTTGTAACATATGTGACTTAAAGAAATCGGGACAAGTTATAGCACGTCACCCATCTGCGTCAAAAGTCATTGCTACGCCACATTCCAACACCTCTTAGACGGAAAAATGGCGGTGCTCTTAGTCACTCAGACATGATGGTCTGAGTTGCATGAATAAACTTTTCCTTACACTCAACCCTCCTATCCTCGTCCATTTTGTCTAAAAATGGTCTGCAAAAACGACTCCGCTTTTTTCCCCCATTGGTTTGAAACGTCACACCGCGTTCTGGCGACGTCTGCTTGGACCTGCACTTACAGAAAGTGTGCAGAATTAATGCTCTAAACTAATTAGTTCTAACTACACATTTGGACCCCTCAGCGGGAATGTACACATTAGGGGCACAAGGGTGCAAGTGTGGGTATTGGGACAGGGACTTAGACAGCGGAACTGACTCTGTGTTTGGTTTTATTGACTAAAATGTAAGCGTTATTACATGTACTGTGTATTAGGTAGATTGGTGCTTCTCGTCACAAGGGTGGTGTACGCCTGTTATAACAGATGCATTGGTTTTAGGTAAGGGCTGGGTGCAGTGGAGGCCAGAGAAGGCCACAGCAAATCACATGGTGGAACCTTGAAAAATAAAATTGATTAAATTAAAAAGGGGCAGTGAAATGGATACTTTGGTGATATGTTCTCATGGTGATATGTTCTCAACTCTCCAGGGGAATTTATGTCACCGGTTCCAGCATCATCGGAGGAGGAGTCAAAGCCCCGAGAATTAAGACCAAGAATCTCGTCAGGTTTGTTTCGTCTCTGTTCTGTCCTCTACTTATGGTTTGTTTAGTTTATGTTACTGGTTCTGAAGTCGTTCTATGGTCTTTGCCCTGCAGTATAATCTTCTGCGAAGCTGTTGCCATTTACGGGATCATCATGGCAATTGTCATAAGTAACATGGCCGAGGTGAGCTTTAAGACAGTGACGGTGTTACGTGTTCATTATTTAGAATAAATGACTTTCATCTAGAAATTGGTTTTAATAAATTTTACATGATTACATTTGTAATAATCATTGAGGCTTGGATTTATTAAAAGTATGTCCCCTTTCTAATCCTTTTATTTTTTTTTGGCTATGTAGAATTTCAGTGGTACAACTCCGGAGACGATTGGTGCGAGGAACTACCTAGCAGGTCTAAAACCATCTGACTGAACGGAGTTGTATGTTTTGGTTCGTTCGGTTTATTGATGTAGTTAAGCTTTTTCTATTCTGTATTCTCAGGCTACTCCATGTTCGGAGCCGGTCTCACCGTCGGCTTTTCAAATCTCTTCTGTGGCATCTGTGTTGGCATCGTGGGCAGCGGGGCCGCTTTAGCCGATGCCCAGAACGGCAGCCTCTTCGTCAAGATTCTCATCGTGGAGATCTTCGGCAGTGCCATTGGGCTGTTTGGGGTCATCGTTGCCATCCTGCAGGTCGGTAGTTCCTGCGTTTTACATCTTCATGGCCAGAGTAATTCTTTTCACAAAATGCACCAGAGGGAGGAAAAGAGAGTATTATATACTTGTATAGTTTATATATAGTTACATTTCCATAGAGGACCGGTTACACAGTGTATACTAATAAGTTTTAATGTTGATGACACTCTCTTTTTCATCCAGGAAGTAGAAATAATTAAGCTTTTTTGAAACCATCATGATCCCTTTTTTTCGGTTGTAACATTTTTAAGGGACTTCCTGTTTGCTGTTATAAGAGTTTACGACATGACATTCTGACCGGTCCGAATTTGAGCTTGGGGGTATTGCCTAAGGGGCCATTCACATATTGCGTGAAAGGTAACGGAGCTGATGGTTCTTGTCACATGACCCACTGTGCGCTTACGACATTAGAAAAAGTTGAGACGGATGACACGCACCTTATGAGCGGTGTAACTGCGTCGCTGTCTGTTTGCACGTGTGATCATTTGAAATAATGAAAGTGAGCAGTAGAAGTTGCAATTGTGTGACAACCATCCATGGAAACTACGTCCTACCTGCAATGTTTGTCTAAACATCAGGGATGAACTGATTGAAATAGGTTAAATGGATGAACACAGCACAAACCTCCTATGAGTTAAATCTAAAACCGTGTTTGTGTGAAGGAACTACAGTCCATTGTAAAAATGCAGTTGACCTGCTGAATCATCTCCTCTGTTCATAATTTTCTAGAATATTTATTCTGCCTGTCACATTGTTTTCTTTACAGACATCGAAAGTAAAAATGGGGGATTAGAAAATCCGACCGTCTGCAAGACGACAGCAACAAAGCAGTACTACGACCTGTCGGACCTGCAGCCCGACTCTGTAAATACACAGTAAATTATTTAAGTGTATTTTCTTTATTCTTTTTTTTCCTTCTCTTTTCCTTGTGTTTTTGTTTTTAATTATTGTTTACCCGAGAGTGAGACTTCCACACCACTTTGTCTTAAAGAAACGCATGTTAGAGTCTTTAGGACAGATGCACACAAACAAACCCGTTTCCCCGGGTGTGACCCCGCCCCCTATGACAACTATGACCCAGCTATGACACCAGAGTCGTATTGAAGAGATTTTATTTAAAAAAATAAATAAATAAATAAAAAGTGTGAATACTTATTGTAAAAAATTTAGATTATTCGAGTAATTCTGTAGCGTAGGATTCCATCCCGCAACGAACTGCCCCCCTTCAGACGTCTGATCTCCGCAAAAAGATTCTGCGGTACTTTGACCTTTTCTCGGGTTGTGTAGCTTGCTGTGATTCTTTTTGCTGTTCTGTACAACATAAAAGAAAAAAAAAACGAATATGATGTTTGTATGTGGTATTGGCTGTCTGAAGTGTTGTTAATCCATGGTATGAAGATGTAAAATACTCTAGCCTGTGTGTGTGTGTGTGTGTGTGTGTGGAAAGCCGTTAATAGACACAGATGCAGCTAATTTATTACTATTCTATAGCATTTCAGTTCTGGTCAATGACGGGATGTGTAAATGTGCTGTTTTTAAAGTATCCTGTGAAAAAACAAAAATGAGGCATGAGAGTAAATGTAGAACATTCCGTATTTCTGGTACTGTATACCCCCCCCCACACACACACACACACACACATTCACTGATGAAATGCATGGTGGATATATGCTACGAGACTTAGATTTTTATGTCCTTGCAGTTTGTTTTGACAGGAAAAACATTGCACGCATTTCCAGCTGTTCTTCTAGAGAATTTCGTTATAATTAGGGACTGACTTTTTTTTTTTTTTGTTTTTTTTTAACCTCACGATAACTTTTATTTAGTGCTTCCAGGATTTTGCAAATATATTTTTAGGTGTTTGGTTGCAATAAAATTGTGGTATTAAGTAAAGTGCACCACCACCATCACACTGTGTAAAACGATTTCCCTCCAGTTTTAATAAAGACCATCAGGGAAATGCTTTCCACATTTTTCCACGTTTGGCCTCAACGGCTCCTCTGACCTAAACAAGAGGGACAAACTAGACGGAGTGAAAACGCTTAAATACACTTAACAACTGGAACAAATGCGTAAACGTTACTAACAGATTTTGGGAGCGAGAGGCTGGAGGCAGGGGTGTGGAACTGAACTTGTGCTTTCTTTTCTGCTTTCCAGCATGACTTCTGAAACACACACACACACACACACACACATGCTCTATTCGCTTTCACACCAGTCTAGAATGCTTAAAAATGATTATTTAAATTATTGATCATCGATTAGTCATGCCTGTCCCTAGTTTTTATGTGTTTGTGCTTTTCCACAGCACAAAATATAAAGCGCTTGAGTTAATTCAAGCTTCCAAACTGAAACTGTCCAACTTGCTACCAAATTATCAGCTTTAATATGTTCAATAAAATTTAAACTGGATGACGCTGGAGGCCAGAATATTTTTTTTCTGCTTATTTATCCTGATCTCAGCGCTCGAAGTTTCTCTAAAGCCTAAGCCTAAAGAAGACCCTGTTACCAACATGGCCACTCCACATTTATGCCTAACTGTCAGATAACTGTAATTCCTTATTCATTCCATCCACCAGGCATCCAGTGATTGTGTTTATGCTCCTGTGGTGATTTTCATTGAATGAAATGTGAACGTTGTTGACTTTGATAAATGGTTCCCGAACAAATAAATTTGTCAAACCTGTCCCGATGACCAACTTTTGCCACTGTGTCCGTCTCTATTAAACCGTTTTTCACTTACTCTTTAGGATGAATTGTGAAATAAAACTCGTGTACTGTGTGTACCAATGCTTTTTTTTCATGTTTAAAATGGGTAAATCCCAAACTGGATAAATTAAGAAGTGTTCAAGGAAGTGCTGAACTGCTAAGCATGGGTTTAACCACCAGCACCACCAAGCTGTCATTTCTTATCTTCTAAGCAAGACAAGGTTTATCTCAATATTTACTAAAGTGGGTTTTTTGATGGTTAGTATATATAAATATATACTTAAACTAGACATTTTTGGTATTTCCTGTTAAAAAATAAAAGGTACACACTAATATTGCGTTGATCCGCCTGTGCTTTGATCCGCTTCTGCAATGCAGTCACAACATTTAATCTCGTCCAGAGTTGCATTCATTTTTCACCAAAATCGTACTGATGATGGAAGAGTCTGCAGGACTGCAGCGGACTGTCTTCTCCAGCACATCCTAAAGATTTTATGGTCTGGAGTTTGTGTTGTCATTCCATATGTGAAAATGAACCTATCTTGCTCCCTGAACCATTTTTTCATAATTTGAGTCTAATCAATCCTGGTATTGTCATCTTGGAATATGTCCGTGTCATCAGGGAAGTAAAAATCCATTAATGGTATAACCTGGTCATTTAATATATTCAGGTAGTCAGCTGACCTCATTCCTTGGGCACAGAACATTGCTGAACTTGATCAACTGCAGCAACTTCAGATCATAGCACTGCCCCCCAGGCTTGTACAGTAGGCACAAGGCATGATGGTTGCATCACTTCATCCACCTCTCTTCTTACCCTGATACGCCTATCACTCTCGAACAGGGTACATCTGGATCACATGACCTTCAGTCCTAGAAAATTGAAAGCCTACACAGTTGTTAAGTCCCAATTCCTTGATTACCCTTTGCTTTGTGTTTGTGTGGAAATGATCCTAACATTCCAGATTAATCATTCAAGATTTTTGTCTGGCAGTTCTTAACCCAGTTTTTTATTAGCAGTGGTGGCTCAAATGGTTAAGGCTCCGAGTTGTTGATCTGAAAACCTAGGTCCAAGCCCCACCACCGCCAGCCAGCCACTGTTGGGTCCTCGAGCCAGACCCTTAGCCTCTTCTGTTCCGGGAGATGCTGTATCGTAGCTGAACTTGCGCTCTGACGCCAACTTACTAAGATGGGATATGCGAAGAAAGGATTTCACTGAGCAATCATCTTAGATGTTTTCTTTGCTTAATGCATGCCAATTTTTAAGGCCAGTTGAAACATAATCATCCATGCAGTAATTATCCAATGAGTTCCTTTTACCTCCGCTTTAATCCAGGTGGTGACTACTCTTTTGACAGGCAGTGTATTTAATTCCTGGACGACCTACCTTAGGCATTTCCACAAAATAACCACTAGATGGCGGCAGACTATGGAAAAAAAACCATTTTATAATACCTAGACTCTATAATACTTTCTGTGATCAGATTTAATTATTAAGATAAATGCTAAACCTATAGATGTGGAAGGTTTTATTGATTTTTCCTGAATCCACATGGTGAAGCACTTACTTTATTTCGTGTTTTCTATTATAGTTATTTCTTCTAGTTTATTGGATGAACCGATGAAGTTCAATACATTTTATCGTCAATGGATAAAAGAGGAAATGGTTTATGTAAAATACTTTAGCCATTTCTGAGATGCTGATAACAGCTGAAAACTAACCTTTCCAGAACATTGCTGAAAGAACCTATACATTTATCTCTTTTATACATCTGAGCAATTAGGGGTTAAGGGCCTTGCTCAGGGGCCCAGTCCAAAACCTTAACCACTGCGCTACCACTTCCCTCTGGAGGTAAATATAGGAATGGACATTTCAGACTAAATCTGGAATAGAATGTTAAAAAATACAAATGGGTGTGATGGTCAGGTGTCCCAATACTTTTGTCAATATAGTGTACAGGCCATTACACACAATCACACACACACACACACACCACCTTAATACTATAATTATTTTCTGATCCATGTTTTTGGGGAAAACTCTGCTTTAATGTCCAGTTTCTGGAGCTGTGGTGCTGCAACGTCCCTCACTGCACCACCCTGCCACCAGGAAGGGCAACTCGTTTCTCTGCGTGTTGAGAGAAAACATTCCGAAGTAATACTTACTTATATATGCAATCATTTTTGTTTAGTAGATTTAAAACATTGTTTGAAAGGGAGTAATAAAAGAACAAATGAGAACTATATGAATATCGCTTCAAGCATTTCCACAAAACGGAGTCACAGATCACTTACATTATGATCACAATTTTCCTGATTTCTGGTGGTCCCGAGAACAGCTACAACAACGACTCCATCAGGGGGTAGAGCGTTTTTATATTTAGCTCCTTAACTTTGGAATGGCCTTCCTGACAGTGTTCAGGGTTCAGACGCAGTCTCCCAGTTTAAACATAGATTAAAGACATATCTCTTTAGCCAGGCATACACACAACATATCCCATAATCTTATGCTCCAGTATATCTGACTAAAGGCACATTATCAGCCAGTGCCTGCTAATATTATAAACAGCAGCTACGCTAATTTCTCTTTACTGGTTTCCAGAAATTGTCTTAGCACTGGTAGACCTTCAGTGAGATGAGCCCAACCCTGCGAGGGTCCTGAGGCATCAAGAGATTGTTTCATGTATACAACTAAGCAATTCGGGGTCAAGGGCCTTGCTCAGGGGGCCCAACAATGGTAAATTGTTGGTGCTGGGAATCGAACCCACATTTTCAGTGCAACACCTTAACCCACTTAGCCACATTTCCTCAAACACAGGGGTCACAGGGATCTGCTGGAGTTGCTCTGAAAGGGCGAAAGGCAGAAGGGGTATACCCTGAACAGGTCTGGATATGGACAATGCTTCCAAAAAGCTTTTGTGTTCTGCATTATCAGATAAGGTGTTAATAGACTGTAAACTGTTTCGTGCTCGAGAGTGGGCATGATGGTCCATGCATTACAATCGCATTATTATATGAAGTTTCTGGGAGCGTCGGATATGTGAGCGACTATTTCCCACGCTTTAGCCGCACACACACAAACCCGAGCATATTCTTCGACTTCATGGCAGTGTGTAAGGTGTGAAACTACCACTTTCACAAATGAATATATACACACAAGCTGTGGTGTTAAACATTTCACAGATGTACATTGAAAAAATCCCAGTGATCATTGTACGACTCAGATATGACACAGTGACCAGGATGTAATATATAGAATATACAGGACACTATAAGGACAAAAGCATTAGGTCACCTGACCTTCACATCCATATGTTTTACAAACATCCTATTCCGAACCTAGTCCTACTCTTCCTCTTATAATAACCTCCACACTTCTAGAAAGGTTCTTACCACTAGATTGTCTCATGTGACTGTGGGAATTCGTATTTTTTGGCTACAATGGTATAAGTGAGATTAGATAATGTTGAGGTGAGGCGGTCTGGGGTTCAGTCGATGTTCCAGTTCCAGTTCATCCCAAAGGTGTTCAGTTTATAGGGGTTAAGTCAGACTCAGGGATCTAATCCAATCAGAACACAGCATGTCTTCATGGAGTTCAGGGGCTTGGTGCACAGGGGTATTGGAAGATTGTGAGTTTTTATTTCCAGCTGTAGCTGATGGGCCCCTGAGCAAGGCTCTTCAGTTGATCAAGATAAAAATGAGATCCAAATTGTTCTGTATTTGAGCGTTGGCGTTATGCCATTCAAACCTTTAACCTTATAGTACATATAGACCAATAGCATGACAATGTCCCTGTGCACAAAACTCCATAAAGACATGCTGTGTTCTGGTTGGAGTGAAAGAACTTAAGTGTCTGGTACAGAACCCTGATTCTTAGAACGTTTGGGATGAAACACCGACTAAAGACTATTGTGACTGAATAAACACAAATTTCCAGATGGAATCTGGAGTAGGAAGTAAATAACACAACATAATTAAAACTTTTAGGGGCATTTAAAAGACATCCCCATCCAGAACAACTTACATTTATTTCATGTTTACAACTAAGCAATTGGGGGTTAAGGGCCTTGCTCAGGGGGGCCCAACAGTGGTAAATTGTTGGTGCTGGGAATCGAACCCACAATTTTCCAGTTAGCAGTGCAACACCTTAACTCACTTAGCCACATTTTCCCGCAAACATGCTTGCAATTTTTACCCAATCATTGTTGAATCCTGTGAGGCCTCAGTGAGGCTAAAATAATGGCACTCTATAGAGTAAATAAAATAAATTCTTCAAGTCAAAATTTACATCCAGTAAATCCAAAAGAAAAAAAAGGGTAAAAAATAGAATAAATGGATATAATACTTATTATAATGTTGAATAAAAAAGCTTGAAATGTTTTGCTTGGAGGAATGGACTCCAACCGTGCTATTCAATTCAATTCAGTTTTATTTGTATGGCGCTTTTTACAATGGTGATTGTCACAAAGCAGCTTTACACTAATGATACACTGCTGAGCAAGCCGGGGGGGGCGACGGTGGCAAGGAAAAACTCCCTGAGATGAGATAGGAAGAAACCTTGAGAGGAACCAGACTCAACAGAGAACCCATCCTCGTTTGGGTGAAAAACAAGTATCAGGGATTATGTGGTTACATTGTGTGTGAGCAACATAAATCATTAGTCCTTAAAGAGCAGCTGGAACGTCTTTATGGGGAAGTGGGTCGTTCTAGGTCACCCTGGTGATGCATCATCCGCTGGGGCAGGTCACAGGGAAGGGTCCAACAGGACCGGGTTGGAGGTGGGGTCTGGATCACCGGCAGCTCCGTTGTGGCGTATGTAACTCAACAGTGAGAGAGAGAGAGAGAGAGAGAGAGAGAGAGAGAGGGAGAGGGAGAGTAAGACAAAAAAGAAGGAAAACAGTTAAGTGACAATGTAATCACACGGTTTGGATTGATTAAATGAATAATGTAGAGTGCAAGGATGGACTCCGGCAAGACTAACTAGGTCAGCATAACTAAAAGGAGAACCAGAGGGAAACACAGACATGAGGGCTCCCTGATATGTTAAGCAACCAGCCGCTCTCATCATCAACACCGTGATCAATAAGAGATCACAGGAGTTTCTATGCTTTATTCTCTTTATATTGGAAACCTCACCAATTATTAACCCCCCCAAAATGTAAATAGCTTTAAATCCAGTCGAAAGAACGATTTTATTTCTTTAAAACCCCTTTGATGGGGGGGGGGGGGGGTGGGGGGGGGTGGGGGGGTGCTTAAGATTTCTACATGAACTGTGGGCAACCCTTTATGCTCAGAGTGTTTAATTATTTATAAAGGATTGCAAACTCTTACTGCAGTTTTCAGCTAACAAGCATTTGGTATATTTCCGCCTCCTGTGGTCGTCAATGCGAACAATAAAGAAGGATTGAACGTCAAAGACTTTTCCAGCAATTTCTCACTCTGTGACACCAAACAGAGGAGCAGAGGAGGAGAACGTTCAGATCGTTTTCCGGCTCCATTTACATTCACAGCACTCCTATCCAGAACAACTTGTACAGCTGAGCAATTGCTTCAGGGTACTTCAGGCTACAGTGGTGGTGGCAGCTTGGTTTTACTCATGGAAACTGAACCCATGATCTTCTGAACAACAGCTTAACCAAAGAGCTACCATTTGCGCTGTGTGGGCTATAAGTAACTGGATTAAATCCACTGTTTTGGTTGCTGCAAATGATGTCTATATTTGTGAGTTGAACCTTCTTTAAATGTCATAATTATGAGATGAATAGGCGAAAATATGACTTCAATAATCAAAATTATGAGATGAATATTCGAAATTATGACTTTAAAAGTCTTAATAATGAAACAAAAAGTTAAAATTATGATTTTGATTATGATAATCAAAATTCAGAGATAAAAAGTCAAAATTATGACTTTAGAAATCAATATTATGAGGAAAAATAGTTGAAATTATGATTTTAAAAATCAAAATTATGAGATCAGAAGTCAAAATTATGACTTTATGACTTAAGTATGTCATAATTTCGACTTTTATAAGTCATCATTTTGACTTTTTGTTCCATAAATATGACTTAAGTCTGTCACATTTTTTTTATCAGAGTTTATCAGTCAGAATTTTGTCTTTTTTTCTCATAATTTAGAATTTTTATTAAAATTATAACTTACGTATATCATAATTTCCACTTTTATAAGTCATCATTTTATTTCATAATTATGATTTAAGTATGTCATATTTTCGACTTTTCTCCTTATAATTTTGACTTTTTATGTTAACAAAATACAAAAAAAAAAAAAAACAATCTCTCGTCCTCCACCTTGTGGCGAATCCGTAAATCTCGGTTTGAACCTTCTGACTCTCCGTACTAAAGATGCTGAAGCAAAAACCTCTCTTTCTCCCTGCCTGTATCTCTGTGTGTGTGAGTGTGTGTATGTGTGTGTGTGTGTGTGTGTGTGTGTGTGTTTTTGTTATTTTCTCTTGCTCCGTATCCTCCCCGCAGGCGCTGATTATTTTGACCAGATAAAAACACAATCGGAACGGGATTTTCGGAATAAATGATTTTTTTTTTCTTTGTGCAAACATGCAAAGGCGTTTTTCGACATCCTTTCGGCGACACGCGCTCCGTGCGCTGCCCGGGCTGCGAAGAATGAATTAACCGACTGGAGGAAATAACGGCGGCTTAAAGCTGCAGCCACATTGCATTGTGTTCCCTGGATACAGCATGATGCGCATTTTCCTAGAAACTCCTATTTCCTTCTGTTTCCCGTTGAGTATTTAATGTGCAATAGACATTTATTCTTATAATAATAATAATAATAAAAAGTAATAATAATAATAAAATCCCAGGCTGGTGTTTTTGCTAGTGGTTTAAGTGCTTAAACAAAGAAATGCATTATTAAAGAAGAGGAAGAAGAAGAAATCTGGATTTGCCATTAAGGTAAAAAAAAAAACAACAACAATAAATAAAGAAATGTAGTTCTTACATTTAATGCATGCACCTTTTTTTAATCTTTGTTTTTTATTTTAAGCTCTCCATCTTATTGGAGGTTTTATTTACAAGAGATTTCACATCATAAACTCACTGCTTTGGATTATCTGCATAATATTGTAAAATAATAAGTCTTATTTTTTATAAGCATAGGAAAAAAAAAAAGAGAAGAATTGCATGATGTATCACATGATCTCCTCCTTTTGTCACCATCTATCTGCAGTGTCTTTACTTGGCCAACTGGCTGGTAAAGCGTGCATGGCTTCATCCTGAACTTCTCATCATAAGATTCCTTAATTAAAGTTTATTTATCCTTTAAAATCCAATCAGTTTGAAACTTAATAAACTTTCCTTTCGTTTCGGTACCTTTATGCGCCTGCTTAGACTTCGCAAAGCATCCTGAATCCTTTTTTTTTTTCATTTACTACTTAAATGTCAGTCGTTTCTTTACATTGCATTTATCCGGTGTTTGGAAGGCTATTTATAGTGCACGGTAGACCTATACTGACAAATATTCCAGTATTTATATTTTATTACAAAAAAAACAAACATACAGATAACGTTCCTAAAACGTTGTTATTTGTTTTCTTTTTAAAAACATTGAGCAAACGTGAACAATGTGCTAATATTAGATGATCATTATTTGCTTCCTGATCCGACTAGCAGTTTTTTGGTTCCCGGAATGTTCTAGGAAGGTTCGTTTTTTTTGGCTGTGATAATAAAACCATAAAATAATCATTAGAGAACGTTTTATTTAGGTTTTCATTAGGGTGTTGCAAAGATCTCTCTGCTTTGCTTTGGACAGTTTATCTTTTGGGTACAACAGCTCCATACAGATAACGTTCCTAAAACGTTGTTATTTGGTTTCCAAAACATTAAGCATTTCTGGTTCCTGGAATGTTCTAGAAAGGTTCATTATTTTTTGCTTTAATAATAAAACCTTAAAATAATCATTAGAAAAATGTTTTATATAGGTTTTCATTAGGGTAGGGTGTTGCAAAGATCTCTCTGCGTTGCTTTGGACAGTTTATCTTTTGGGTACAACAGCTCCATACAGATAACGTTCCTAAAACGTTGTTATTTGTTTTCTTTTTAAAAACATTGAGCAAACGTGAACAATGTGCTAATATTAGATGATCATTATTTGCTTCCTGATCCGACTAGCAGTTTTTTGGTTCCCGGAATGTTCTAGGAAGGTTCGTTTTTTTTTGGCTGTGATAATAAAACCATAAAATAATCATTAGAGAACGTTTTATTTAGGTTTTCAGTAGGGTGTTGCAAAGATCTCTCTGCTTTGCTTTGGGCAGGTTATCCTTTGGTTACAACAGCTCCCTACAGCTCCCTACAGATAACGTTAGTTTAGTTAGGTTAGTTTTTGGCTGTACAAAAAAACCCATAAAATAGAGAATGTTTTATAGGTTTTCAATAGGGTGTCACAAGAATGTTATTATTAGGTGTCCAAAACAAACAATGTGAGACAATGTGTTAGATCATTATTTGCCTCCTGATCCAGCTCAATTGTTTTTGGTTTTGCAGAACGTTCTAGAAAGGTTAGTTTTTTTTTTTTTTTGGCTATGATAATTTATTACCTTAAAATAACCATTAGAGAACGTTTTATATGGATTTAGGATGTCTCTCTGCAGAATGTTCCTAGAATGTTGGATTTTGGTTTCAAAACATTACGCAAACAGGAACACATACAGAGCCAATGAAATGCAGTTAGCATCTTACCAGAAGTGCATAAGTGGCTTATTTACAATAAATAGCAGTGTAATAAATAAAGGAATGAGGTTGATAATTAGAGAGGTGAGGGTAAATAATGTACAGAAGGTGCAGTAGTATGGATATATACGGTATCAATATAAATAAGGGTATTTAGTATGATACAGTTATGTTGCAGTTATAGCTATGCAAGGAATGACATAAGGGACATTTACATACGAATGTTTGTATGATACAGTAAATATGGATAGAATAGAGGGAAGTGTAAGGATAGATAGTTATGGATGTATGATACAGTAAATACAGAGTAAATATGGATGGAATAGAGAGAAGTGTAAGGATAGATAGTTATGGATGTATAATACAGTAAATACAGAGTAAATATGGATGGAATAGAGAGAAGTGTAAGGATAGATAGTTATGGATGTATAATACAGTAAATACAGAGTAAATATGGATGGGATATAGAGAAGTGTAAGGATAGATAGTTATGGATGTATAATACAGTAAATACAGAGTAAATATGGATAGAATAGAGAGAAGTGTAAGGATAGATAGTTATGGATGTATAATACAGTAAATACAGAGTAAATATGGATGGGATATAGAGAAGTGTAAGGATAGATAGTTATGGATGTATAATACAGTAAATACAGAGTAAATATGGATGGGATATAGAGAAGTGTAAGGATAGATAGTTATGGATGTATAATACAGTAAATATGGATGGGATATAGAGAAGTGTAAGGATAGATAGTTATGGATGTATAATACAGTAAATACAGAGTAAATATGGATGGAATAGAGAGAAGTGTAAGGATAGATAGTTATGGATGTATGATACAGTAAATACAGAGTAAATATGGATGGGATATAGAGAAGTGTAAGGATAGATAGTTATGGATGTATGATACAGTAAATACAGAGTAAATATGGATGGGATATAGAGAAGTGTAAGGATAGATAGTTATGGATGTATGATACAGTAAATACAGAGTAAATATGGATGGGATATAGAGAAGTGTAAGGATAGATAGTTATGGATGTATGATACAGTAAATACAGAGTAAATATGGATGGAATAGAGAGAAGTGTAAGGATAGATAGTTATGGATGTACATAATACAGAGTAAATATGGATGGATATAGAGAAGTGTAAGGATAGATAGTTATGGATGTAATACAGTAAATACAGAGTAAATATGGATGGGATATAGAGAAGTGTAAGGATAGATAGTTATGGATGTATGATACAATAAATACAGAGTAAATATGGGTGGAATATAGAGAAGTGTAAGGATAGATAGTTATGGATGTATAATACAGTAAATACAGAGTAAATATGGATGGAATATAGAGAAGTGTAAGGATAGATAGTTATGGATGTATGATACAGTAAATACAGAGTAAATATGGATAGAATATAGAGAAGTGTAAGGATAGATAGTTATGGATGTATAATACAGTAAATACAGAGTAAAATGGATGGATAGAATAGAGAGAAGTGTAAGGATAGATAGTTATGGATGTATAATACAGTAAATACAGAGTAAATATGGATGGGATATAGAGAGAAGTGTAAGGATAGATAGTTATGGATGTATAATACAGTATATACAGAGTAAAGTAAATATGGATGGAATAGAGAGAAGTGTAAGGATAGATAGTTATGGATGTATAATACAGTAAATACAGAGTAAATATGGATAGAATAGAGAGAAGTGTAAGGATAGATAGTTATGGATGTATAATACAGTATATACAGAGTAAATATGGATGGGATATAGAGAAGTGTAAGGATAGATAGTTATGGATGTATGATACAGTAAATACAGAGTAAATATGGATGGAATAGAGAGTGTAACTATAGATGGTTATAAATGGTGCAAAGATGCATAATAATAAAGTAGTGCAAAGTATAGAAAATGGCAGTGCAGTAGTGATTGTTAACACTGTATAATCAGCTGTTTAGGGTCTGTTGAGGTATCGGTAGGGTCTGCCCCATGGGAGAAGTGTGAACAGTTCATGGTTGGGGTGAGAGGGATCTTCTTGAGAGGGATTATGTTCTCTAAGGTGGGTAGCTGAGTGCCGGTGATTCCTTGGCCGGTTTTCACCACCCTTTGAAGGGCTTTGCGGTTCTGTATAGGTTCATAGAGGAGTTACAAATAACCCTTTTGCACAATGCTCTGGGCGGGTTAGTTCAAGGTTTCCGCTAAAGAACCTACAGAAAACTTTTCTTAAATGTTATCAGTTGGTTCCCAAAGCGACAACCAATCATGAGCCACCTGATAAAGTTGGGGAATTATTGTTTACATTCTGACCCAGTTTTTGGTTTGTAAACGTTCTAGAAAGGTTAGTTCTGGTTAGAAACCAGGGAGTCACAAAAAACTTCCCTGAAATGACATGAACAGGTTCAGTTCACAGGAAATGTTTTTAGAATGTTGGTTTTCGAAATGAATAACCAACCAGGAAGTCTCTGCTAACATTTAAGAAAATGTTTTCTGTGTCAGTTCTTGTATCTGTATCTGTATCATGCCAGTATTAATTGTTTATTCTGTATTCAGTTCTAATCAGTTTGTAATGAGATGTCTGTAATTGGCTACAGAGAGAGTCACAGATTAGGTTTCTAGCAGGGTTTTTTCTGCTGGTTGCCATGGTTATTGCCATTTCTTAGTTTGTGGTGCAAATGGGTGGCCTATTATATATATTTTATTTTTTTGTTAAAATCAAATATTCCTAAGTGAGATTTGGAATTTGCATAAACAATTCAGACAGGGACGTCCGCAGGATTTTATAAATACAGAGGTCTCGAAATGGAGATGCTCCCCCGAGAACATTTTGATTTTCCTGACCTACATGTGTGCGTTTTAAGATGTTTTTAAGGCTCATAAATTGGATAACAAAAAAGGCTGTGCAATACGGACAAAATAATCATATTGCGATTCTCTCCAAGTCATAAAGGTTTTAAGGCTGATGTTTTCCAAGTCAAACCTTCAGCTCCTTCCACAGATTTTCTATGGGATTACAGTCTGGTGACACCAGGACTTTAATGTGCTTCTTTTTGATCCACTCCTTTGTTGCCTTGGCCGTGGGATTTGTCCTTGTCATGCTGCAATACCCATCCATAACCCGTTATAAATGCCTCGGCTGAGGTTGCAACCCAAGATTCGACATTGTACATAGTCCGACTGTACATGCTATGATTCGACTGTACATGCTGTGCATCGTCTCTTTGATGTGGTGAAGTTCTCCTGTTCCCTTAGCAGCAAAACACCCCCAAAGCATAATGTTTTGACCTCCATGTTTCATAGTGGGGATGATGTTTTTGGGGTCACAGCTCGAATTTGGTCTCATCCGACCACAACCCCTTCACCTCATTTTCCTCTGAATCATTTAGATGTTCATTGGCACATTCATCTGTACATGTGCTTTCTTGAGCAGTAGTGTGGTAGGGTTTTTGGTGATTATGGTCCCAGCTGCATTGAGATCATTGATAAGATCCTGCCCTGTAGTTCTGGCCCGATTCCTCATCGTTCTCATGATTATTGAAACTCCACGAGGTGAGATCTTGCTTGAAACCCCAGACCCAGTAAGTGTGTTTGTTCCATCTGCAAATAATCGCACCAACTGTTGTCACCTTCTTACCATGCTCCTAGTTTAGGTCTACAATCTTGTTCCTGACATCCTTGGACAGATCTTTGGTCTTGGCCATGGTAGAGATTTGGAATCTGATTGATTAATTGTCTCTGTGAACAGGTGTCTTTTATACAGGTAACAAGCTGAGATCAGGGCAACTTTCTTTGAGAGTCTGCTCCTAATCTCAGCTGGTTACCTGTAAAAAAAACACCTGGGAGCCAGAAATCTTGCTGATTATAGGGGGTCAAATACTTTTTTTCATTTATTAAAGTGCAAATCAATGTATAACTTTTTTGAGATGCGTTTTTCTGGATGTTTTTGTTGTAAATAAAATAAATCTACCATTAATATTATAGACAGATCATTTCTTTGTCAGCGGACAAACGTAAAAGTCTAACTATAAACCTGTATTTTGCCCTGTAACTTCTATTACTTTAACATAATATGCTTGTGTATGTTCTCTTTACATTGTTCAAAAAAACCCTTCCTGTAATATTCTGGGTGGGTTTGTTTTTGGTTACAAACCTAAGCTTATGGTATCATACCTACAGAGGGCATTCCCAGAATTTTATTAATTGGTTTTTCGAAACAATTACCAAACTAGAACTATGGGCTAATGTTGGGTAAGAAAGTTGAGTTTGCTGGAAAGCATCTTTTGCCTTTTTTGGAAGTTCCTTAACACAGTCTGCTTAATTAAAGTCGGGTAGTGGTAGCGTGTTGGTTAAGGTGTCGGACTGCTAATTGTAAGACCGGGGATTCCCAGCACCACCAAGCTGCCACTGATGGGCCGCTAAGAAAGACCCTTAACCCATAATTGCTCAAGAGATGCTCTCAAAGAGATAAATGTAAGTCGGATGAGAGCAACCAAATGCTGTAAATGTAATCAGAACTTTGATGTTTTATACAAAACCGTAATGTATTTACATTTACAGCATTTTGGCAGACGCCCTTATCCAGAGCAACTTACATTTATCTCTTTATACAACTAAGCAATTATGGGTTAAGGGCCTTGCTCAGGGGCCCAACAGTGGTGGCTTAGTGGAGCTGTGTTGCCATTGTTAAAATTAATATATTATTAAAAAGATAATGGTTTCCATTCAGCCTGAAGATTTTGTAGTGTACTGAATGAATTATAAGCCCTCTTTGATGGTAAATCTTCATCTGCTCTTGACCACCTAGAACCTTTAAATAGGAACAGCAAACTGAAGAATCTTTTGTGTAAAAACCGGCGCACTTTACAACATCACCACAATCCTGCATTATGTTTCGAGGAAGCTGAGAAGGTAGGCAGTGTACGTAGGTGCCATTATGCCTTCTGGAACAATCAATGTCTTGTTCAGACGGCAGCTTAATGTCAGCCGAACAAATCTGAAAGCAGGGTTGGATTGATTCTTTACAGAGAGACAAGTAAAAGTCTGTTGCTCTCGGAGCACTTTGGCATTCCAGTTAAAATGGTGCTCAGTGAAAACAGATAAACGGTAAACAAGCACTTCTGCTGTAGTGCTCTGTGTCTTTATTTGTTATGTATACGTTACTGCACAGTGAAATTCTTTTATTTGTATATCCTATCTTAAGAAAGTTGTGGTCAGATTGAAGGGTCAGCCTTTATACGGTTCTCCCTGGAGCAGAGACTTGCTTCGGAGCCCAGCATTTGGATTTGCACCCAGGATCTTCTGATCATCAACCCAGAGCCTTAACAATGAACATTATCGTCATTTGGCAGACATTTTTATTCATTTACATTTATTACATTTATCTCTTTTATACAACTGAGCAATCGGGGGTTAAGGGGCCTTGCTCAGGGACCCGACAGTCGCAACTTGGTGGTGCTGGAAATCGAACCCTGATTTTTGAATTAGCAGCCCAACACCTTAACCACTGCGCTACCATTTGAGACCCTGTTGTCCCATTGTAACAGCTTACAGGTGTAGTTACAGGCATTTGCTAATATTTATATTTCCAGCAAACAGTCTTATCCAGAGCAACACAATCGCAAAACAGCCGTGTGTATATATATATATATATATATATATATATATATATATAATATATATATCTTTAGTTTTAGTCGCTATCTTAAATAAATTAGCTGACCATAGCTGTAAACTAAAATTGTTGTCCTCTTTTTACCTCAGTTGAGTTTTACCTCACTATTTGCCTTTATATTGTTACAAACTGCTTGCTGAAATTCTCATGCATATCGCACCGAAAATTAGAAAGTCTTTAAAAGTTTTGAAGTCGTCATCTGGTTGGTTCGATTCTACATTCTGTCATTAGATACAAATCTTTCATGACGTTCTGTTTTTTTCATGGAAGAAGCGAACCCTCGTGTTTCCAACTGTGACATTAGGTGCTTGTGATATAAAGATTCCCGTATTGACTTGATCTTAACATGCTGAACAGAATGAAATGTAATTGTTTGCTTTACATGTCAGTCAGAAGTTTAAATTAAAGCTGCCTTGAGGTCCAGATCTTTTGCTATCCAGGCTAAGTAGCACCTTTAAGAGAATTACAGAGGTACCTTGACTTACGAGTGTACCAACTAACGAGTTTTTTGAGATATGAGCCGTCTCTCGGTCGATTTTTTTGCTTTGAGTTGCTAAATAAAATTGCGGTTACCGAGCCAGCTTCCGACACACAACCGCTAGTTGGCGTAGCGAACGCCACAGTGTTTTTCCCCTGTCCCGTCGATGCTTTACATTCCGTCCAGTTGGTGCGTTACTTAACCATGGGTTGGTTTGTCAACCACCAATAAACAACACAAGAATAAGAAGAACGCCACAGTAAACAGCTTTAACATCCACTCAGCATCCTGTGTCTCAGTTAATAGCTAGTCAAACTAGTTAGCAAGTGAAGGTAAATGCTGTATATTATACTTACTAAAACTAGTTCCCTATCTGTCATTCACTCCGATGTTGTGTTGAGTGACGACACTAACGTGACCCCTAGTGTCTCTGTTCCCACCATCAGGAGACGAGGGTTACCCTACGTAACCGAGACGTTTATTGCAGTACAGTCTATTGTAGTGGTTTTTTTTATACAATATTAGTTATTTATGTCTATTTTTATTTAAAAACATGTAACAAAAAAAACTTGGGCTGTTTTACTGCAGACCCGGAACGGATTAATGGCATTTCAGTTCATTTTAATGGGGAATGTTACGAGTTACGAGCTCCGTCACCGAACCAATTAAACTCGTAAGTCAAGGCACCGCTGTAGGTGAAGGTGTGAGTGTTTGTTTCCTACAACTTTACAATTCCTTATAATAAAACCACAGAATATAAGAAGGTCTATTTAAGAAGTGGTTTATTTTTGCGATAAAGTCAAGTTGTGTTACACATTCCAGTAGGATAACACGCTCCCCCCAGTCCTAACTACAGTAGCTACAGCTACTACTGTAGCATTGTATTCTTTCTTTACTGGAACTAAGAGACACAGATCATATTCCGTTTCTTAAGAATGGGCCTGCTAATTTGTAAATATTGTGTATTACCCACATTTTTGTTAGAAAGCTAAACATGATCGTTTCCATTCTCTCGCTAAAAGTTAATAAAACAAAACGAAAAATGCAGCGTGATATGTTAATTTACCTCCAGCTGTTACCACACTGGAGGTTCAGTCCATAAAAAAACACTCTATAGAAAAAATGTGAGCACATTAACTATTATAACTGTATTATACATACGCAGCAGCAGCAGCAGCCGTCGACGTCTAACAAATTGTTACTATAGAAACAGTAAAGGTCAATTCGAGGCTCTAACTAACATCTTATAATTGCTTTTTACTTTATGGAAATAATGTCATGAATCATCAATGGATATTTATTTTGTTAGACTGGAAATTGCTAGCAATTGCTAGAATTCATTACCAAACGTTTATAAATAAGCCCACCTTTGGGGCCCACCGGATGCCACATGTTTTCCACATGTTGATATGATTCTTTAGGGTCTTAATGAAAAGTCTGTATTATACTTTGATTTAAATTCTTATTGGTGGTGTAAAAAAACCCACTCAGTTTTCCCTCGTCATTAACAGTTCGGTTCACATCGGTAATGAGCTCTGTTTACCCCACCCCTCTGTTCTGTGAGGCGTTTTTATTGCTCCAAAAAAGGATTAAATGACTTATTAATAATTAACCAGTAGCGTTATAAACTATCTAAAAATGTTAGCATGTTACCGACAATGTACGCAGTTAGTAATAAGACAATCATCTTAATGCATTGTTCATTATAAACCTGACTATAATTATTGGCCTATTGCGCACACACACACACACACACACAGAGGCGAGCACAATCCCATAAGCGGACAATGTACTGTTAAAATAATTCAGTAAAATATCAAATAAATGTCAAAAAGTCAAATAATTCTTAAGTGAGTCTATTAACCAGCCTAATATAAGCGACAAAAATAAATAAAAAGCAACTCTGAAGAAACAAAAGGACTTAATGAAGCTTTTGCTGAGATTTAAAAAAAAACCTAACAAAACCTAATTGCGTTACTTTACTTGCGTTTTACTTTACTTGCGTTCAAAATGTAACCCGTGTTCCTGGTAGGGTTTTTTGTACTATGTGTTCACACTGAAAGGATTTGAATATATTTTCATTATAATACTTCAGGGCAGCCCGGTGGCTTAGGGTTTACCGCTGTTGCCTCTCATCAATAAGGTTCCAGGTTCGTATCCCCTGCAGGGGTCTTTTATTTCTGGAGTTTGCATGTTCTTCCTGTGTTTGTGTGGGTTTACTCCGGGTACTCTGCTTTCCTCCAAAAACATGTATGTTAAATTAATTGCCCATAGGAGTGAGTGTAAGTGTGTGTGTGTAAGTGTGTGTGTGTGCGCGGTAGTTTTCTTTGTATCTGGCCCTGCGACGAACTGGCGACCTGTCTAGGTTGTACTCCAGCCTTTCACCCAATGACAGCTGGGATAGACTCCAGCAGATCCTTGTGACCCTGATTAGAAAGATGCGGTTATGGATGGATGGATGGATGGATGGATGAATGGATAGATGAATGGATGGATGGATAGATGGATGGATGTTACTTATGGTACCAATTTGGTAACAATACCGTGATATGACCAAAATTGGTCCAAATCAAGCCATCCGTAAAAAAAACATGTAGAAAAAGTTTCAACTTAACAAACGTTGCTTTGTTAACTAGCAATTAGAAGAACAGGAGTTCAGATCCTGAGGCTGCCTGAGGACCTTCAGCGAGGACGCAAATGTAGCATTAATCAGGCATTGACTGTAGCGGACATTAGTACTAATAGTAACTTTAGTAATAGTCTAAATCAAACCTGTGTCCCTCTATCAGTTTATTTCTCTCCCTTTGTCTCTTTGACTCTCAATTACAAAACACTTCTACGGCACTGGAATTTTTGCTCCCTGAATAACACTATAATACATTGCAAAAAATCCCCCCCCCCCCCCCCCCGTTACTAAGCTGTACTCTGTAAAATAAAACATGCTGCAGATGTAGTAATAAACGAATCCGATCTAAACGGGTTGTAAATTTATTCGATTTTTAATAATGACAGATTTTTGTAATGACTTTAATAAAGGAGTCGATTTCTTTTGCACGCTTAGGTGGGTCTCGGATTAATTAAATTGATGTGAAGATGATAGAGACGTGTGTGTCCCTGCTGCTGTGTGCTCCCTGTGTGCCTCTGTCTGTGTGGGTGTGCCTCTGTTTGGGTGTTTTTCCTGCCTGTGAACCTGTTTGTGTTTGCCTCGGTGTATAGTCCCCCCCCCCACTCCCGTGTGCATGTGCGTGCCCCTTTGTTTGTCTTTGCTACTATGTCTCTTTGTGTTCCTGTGTGTCTTGGTGTCTCTGTGTGTCTCTTTGTGTCCCTGTGTGTCTTGGTGTCCCTGTGTGTCTTAGTTTTCCTTTGTGTCTTAGTGTCCCTTTGTATCTTCATGCCCCTGTGTGTCACAGTGTCCCTGTGGGTGTCTGTGTCCCCTTGTGTTTCGGTGTCCCTGTGTGTCTGGGTGTCCCTTTGTATCTCCATGTCCCTGTGTGTCTCGGCATCTGTGTGTGTGTCTCAGTGTCCCTGTGTGCCTCAGTGTCCCTGTGGGTCTCTGTGTCCCCTTGTGTTTCCCTGTGTGCCTCTGTGTATCTCTGTGTTCCTGTGTGCCTCTGTCTCCCTGTCTGTTTCGGTGTTCCTCTGTGTCCTTGTGTGTCTCAGTGTGTGTCTGGGTGTCCCTAAGTCTCTGTGTGTGTCTTGGTGTCCCGGTGTTTCTCTGTTTCCCTGTGTCCTTGTGTGTTTCGGTGGTAATTGGTGTCTTTGTGTTCCTGTGAGTCTCAGTGCGTGTCTCTGTGTTCCTATGTGTGGCTGGGTGTCTCTCTGTGCCTCTGTGTCCCCTCACAGAGGATGTGAGGCTGTATGAGATGAGCAGTATCACAGACTAATGGGAAGGCACTCAGGGGTCAGTGATCCTCAGTCCGCTGTGCTTTGTAGCTTCCTCAGGCTCCGACTCACATTCACCTCCGAGAAAACACACAGGGTTGGTTTGGCGAAGCGATTAGTCTAGAGAATTGCTTCCGAGAGCTCGAGAGCTGTACTAGCATAGAGTTTGGGTTCTAGCGTCCTCTTTTGTAGAGCTTTTTTCCTACTAGGATGAGATTAGAAAGTTACTGATGATTAAGAAGTTGGTCACACTTGATTAAATGATGAATCGTTGTTTGTTTATTAAAGCCGGTTATTTAACTGTGATGTATGTGACTAGCAGATGGGACTGGATTGATCTGGGAAAGCAGCAGCAGCAGTCATTGAAGATTAGTGTGTCATAAAGGATAAGCAATAGATAGACAGATAGACGAACGGGCGGGCAGACGGGTGACAGGCAGACAGACCGACAGATGGCTAAGCAGATAGACAGATACACAAAGTGACATTATAGCCAAATAGACAGCTACATAAATAGATGGATTTACAGACAGATAAATAGATAGACAGACAGACAGACAGATGGACCGTCATACATACAGACAGACTGACCGTCATACATACAAACAGACTGACCGTCATACATACAGACAGACTGAATGTTATACAGACAGACAGACTGACTGTTATACAGAAAGACAAACTGACTGTTATACATACAGACAGACTGACCGTCATACATACAGACAGACTGACCGTCATACATACAGACAGACTGAATGGTATACAGACAGACAGACTGAATGGTATACAGACAGACAGACAGACTGACCGGCATACAGACAGACTGACTGGTATACAGACAACAGACTGACCGACTGACCGACTAGATGGAGGACTAGGCAGATGGACAAATACGCAAATAGACAAAGAGCTAGACAGACAGACAGAAATACGGATGAACAGACAGATAGATAGATAGATAAATGCAGATGTGTAGACAAACAGACAGGCAAAGACACAGACCAACAGAGGACTAGGTAGATGGACAGATACGAAAATAGACATATAGCTAGACAGACAGACAGACAGACAGACAGACAGACAGATAGATAGATAGATAGATAGATAGATAGATGCAGATGGGTAGACAGGCAAATGGGTAGACAGACAGACAGGCAAAGGCACAGACCGACAAAGGACTAGGTAGATGGACAGATACGCAAATAAACATATAGCTAGACAGACAGACGGATAGACAGATAGATAGACGGACATATAGATAGATGGATGGATGATTTACTTGAGTCTTCTGCTGTCCTACATGGTGATATTATACATTTTTGAACAGGGGTACTTAACAGGGTATTTAAACCAGTGAATTACTTTATAGTCTGTAGTTTCAGCCTCAGACATCACAGCGCCATACAGTTGGACGAAAGTCTGTTAAAAAAGACACACGCTTAAAGACATTTGGATTCAAGCCGTTATTTGGGGACGTCATGATGCTTTAATTATGTCATGATAGAAAAAATTGCTCATATTTACAACTGTGAATATCGGCTGAACACTAGATTTTTCCCAAATGCGATGAAGTCCATGGTTTAGACTCATTCATCTGCACTAGTGTCTTAAATCAACCAACTTTGGTTGGACACCGGTCTGTTTTTTTCTAAGGATTAACCGTTTCATGCCCTTACACATGACTATAAGCAAAACGAATTGCGATTGGTGTCCAGACCTTGTGTCAGTCTGGAGCGCCAGCGAATCTGCTGGGTCACCCTGTTATATAAAAGAAAACACTGTCCAAAACATGCAACTTCTTGCATCTCCATTTCTTCTGCATGCATCAGTGGACATACACATCTTATTTGGCACAGTCAGCGACGTACAACGAAACGTCGTTAATTTATGTTGACTGGAAATTACCATACGCGTCTCTGTTACTTACACAAGTCTTACTGTCCCCGACGCGCTTGGATCCTAATTATCTGTCACATTAAACATACCGTTCTACGACACATGCCTCTTTAATCTGCCATGAGTAATTCAAACCAGTGTTCCAGTGATATTCCTTGGGCCGCGTTCCGGAACGACGCGAGTTGGGTCTGAAAAGCATCCGAGGAAAATTAAATTAACCCCCTCTTTCATTAAGGTTTCAGCTCGTCGCTCAGCGTATAATAGCACATTGCTAAAGATGCTTTTGTTTACTTGTGGATGCAAATCCTGAGCTTGATAGGCTGTTCAATGCCATGGCTGGAGATTCACTGTAATTATTATTTTTTTGTGATTCTTTGGAGGCTGTCACAGGCAAGCATCCGGACTCGCAGCGGATTGTAGTATAGAATAACACAAACGCTAATTGAGAGATTTCTTTAAAAAGACAGTAAAATGTTTTGGAAAAAAGCCGCCCCCTTTAGTCGTTAGGCTTTGCAGGCTTATTTTAAGCGGGTGTAATTACTTTTGCTTTCTTTTCACTTCATTCTGTTTTAACGTCTAAGGATTTTCTACAAAATGCCTCTAATCACTGTTTTTCATTGTTATTCGTTATATTGTTTTCTTTACATTTATATCTAGTTCTGATTTCACAGACAGCTCAGAGAAGCTGATTGCTTAGAGGATGGATGGATGGATGGATGGATGGATGGATGGATAGATAGATAGATAGATAGATAGATAGATAGATAGATAGATAGATAGATAGATAGATAGATAGATAGATAGATAGATAGATAGATAGATAGATAGATAGATAGATAGATAGATAGATAGATCTGATAGATCTTGTGCAATAACAATAAAGATTACTTTTACTATTGATCCATCATCCATCAATCAATCATACTATTTGGTCGCACTTCTGAAGAGGTTCTCCACAAGTGTGTGATTGTTGGCAATTTGTTCATTTAGCCACTATGGTATTAGTGAGATCAGACACTAATGTTAAGGTGAGGAAGTCTAGGCTTCAGTCGGTGTTCCAGTTCATCCCAAAGGTGTTTAATGAGGCGGGGTCAGAATCAGGAACCTGTACAGGACAACCCAGTTCTTTCACTCCAACGAAAACACAGCATGTCTTTATAGAGCTTAGGAACTTTGTGCACAGGAGTATTGTCCTGCTGGAACAGTGTTAGGGTCTCTTAGTTCCAGTAAATAATTAATGTGATTCTATTATACCAATTAAATTGTGACAAAGTAGGTAAATGTAGAAATACCCTACTTAAAAATAAACAGGGTTGGTGAAAGTATGATGTAGAGAAATGCTAAAACAAGGCTAAGCAATTGTAAGGAGGTGTTAAATGTTTTTCAGCGTATATGTAGTTAGTTAGGCGATCGTAAGAACGCTGTGTTTTCAGACATTTGGGATGAGACCCCAGGGAGTTGGAAGAGGTCTGGGAGTAAGACTGGAGTGAGAAAAAGCCTTCAGGATAATCCAGCCGTCTGCACTGAAACGAAGGCCCTGAATTATGTAGCTGTGAGTGAGTACAGTAAGTGTTCTTGCTATGAAATAAATATAAGCAGAGGAGGAGGGGGTATTCAGGGTTTTCCTGTGTATTTCTTCACCATATTCACATCCCCATTTTACTCCATTCCTAAGGAAAAATATCTACAAATATGCTTTATGGTAGTGCCACGCTAAGAACTACGCAGTCCGTAGACATCCGATATATCAAGATCATGCAGGTATGTGGAAACTTTGACAAAACTACGTAAAATAAATCTTTTATAGATAGATAGATAGATAGATAGATAGATAGATAGATAGATAGATAGATAGATAGATAGATAGATGAGTAAATGGATGGAGACAGACAGACAGATAGATAGCAGGACAGACAGACAGACAGATAGACAGAATAGATAGATAGATAGATAGATAGACAGACAGACAGACAGACAGACAGACAGATATAGATAGATAGATAGATGAGATGAGACAGACAGACAGACAGACAGATAGACAGATAGATAGACAGACATAGACAGACAGACATACAGAGACTAGATAGATAGATAGATAGATAGATAGATAGATAGATAGATGAGTAAATGGATGGAGACAGACAGACAGACAGACAGACAGACAGATAGATAGATAGATAGATAGATAGATAGATAGATAGATAGATAGATAGATAGATAGATAGATAGATAGATAGATAGATAGATAGATAGATAGATAGATAAATGGATAGATGGAGACAGACAGATGGAGCAGGGACAGACAGACAGACAGACAGATAGAGATAGATAGATAGATAGATAGATAGATAGATAGATAGATAGATAGATAGATAGATAGACGATGGATGGATGGAGGACAGATGCAGAGGGACAGACAGACAGACAGACAGATAGATAGATAGATAGATAGATAGATAGATAGATAGATAGATAGATAGATAGATAGATGAGTAAATGGATGGAGACAGACAGACAGACAGATAGATAGATAGATGAGTAAGATAGATAGATAGATAGAGATACAGATACAGACGGGACAGACAGACAGACAGATAGATAGATAGATAGATAGATAGATAGATAGATAGATAGATAGATAGATAGATAGATAGATAGATAGATAGATAGATAGATAGATAGATAGACAGATAGATAGATAGATAGATAGATAGATAGATAGATAGATAGATAGATAGATAGATAGATAGATGAGTAAATGGATGGAGACAGACAGACAGACAGACAGATAGATAGATAGATAGATAGGTTGCTTAATTAAATGTTTTAATTACACTGTTTTGTGTATTTAGATTTTGTTTTGTTGAACTTCCTTTGTGTAATAACAATAAAGATTACTTTTACTATTGATCCATCCATCATCCATCAATCCATCGATCCATCGATCCAATCATCAATCCATTCATCAATCCATCCATCCATCCATCCATCCATCAATCGATCCATCCATATTTTTCAGATTCATTTAATGTTATAAAACAGATATACACAATAGCAAACTATGTCCATATATTAGGTCTATATTTGTTTTTAACATACTATTTAGTCGCACTTCTTCACATTTCTGAAAAGGTTCTCCACAAGTGTGTGTTTGTGTTCAGTCACAATAATAAATAAAATAAATCTTAGAACAAATCTGTTCTACAATACTGTATTTTCCAACTCTGTGTGGTTTTTCCACTTGTAAATAATGTCTCTAACATTATTTTTGTGGTAACCCAAATCTTAACCGGACAAATTTTAATGTCTCCTACCTGATGAGCCGCCTCCTAACGGCTACAACCACAGTCTATAACTTTCGTGATGGGGACAATGCACACAGACCCCCCCCCCATCCCCTACCAGTGGTACCTTCTTTATGGCATGCGTCACATGTTTTACTGGTAGCCTTGGTGGAGCTAGCCAACAATCTAATATGCAAGCCTCAAAACCAACACCTTAGCAAAGAAACCAGAGAGGGTTTTGTCAGAGGAAATGTAGAAAATAAAGAGGGAGAGTGATTGGACACGAGCCTGAACACGAATCAATACGAGACTCAAAACAGATGGAGACCCAACAGTTAGCCTTTTAATGCTAATGGATTTCTAAGTATAATATGTCATTTTTTTTCTTACTGTCCTGTGTTCAGCTTGTTCGTTGACGCATTAATGGCTCACAGTGTGGCACAAATTGGATATCTCCACTATGACTGCTCATCCGGGTAACTGATCAAAACGTAACTTAGGTGAAAACGCCCTATTTGCGACAGTATTTACGACACTAATAACAGACAATTGCGCTTATCAACCACATGGGGTAACCGTGGGCAAAATGTTTGACGGCGTTGCTTTAACAATGGAGCGTTTACTTGTTTGGCGGACATAAAAATTATGATCTAGGATGCAAGATGACGTTTTATTCAATGACTAGTGTGTGTATGTATGAAGGAACAAATGGTAAACTGATAAAGTGTCCAAATACTTTAGCAGTTTAGCAGATATACAGTACTTTGTCAACAATTCTGTTGTAACTAAGTAACTATTCAGTTTGTTTTACGCTTTAACGGATTATATATTGTTCACTTATTATAAGTGTAGATACTCTAGTGTCAAAATTAACAGACGAGCTTGAGGAGATATAGGACTAAGGATGGCGTGCGGTAAGAGACTGATTGATTTTAGACAGAAATCTGCTTTTTCTGCAAGACAGAAACACAAGGCCTCCTGCTTACACATGTTTATCTGTCTAAGGAACCTAAATTTCACCCTAAAGACATCTATATTCCAACTGTTGTATTGTTCGACGAGACTTGAGGTGTGGAATCGTCGGTACATCGTCTGACAGTTATTCTTATACTGCCCACATCAATACTGTCTTGTTTTGTGTGCAGGTTTTGGCTGGAGCATGTCTAACTTTCTTGTATTTTAGAAACTACTTTAAAAACGTAAGTCTAATACCGCTTTTCCACCAGGGTTGGAGACATTGCGAACCAGGTTCCTTGCTGGTCTTGAGTAGGGACCAATATTGTCAGCTTCCACCGCACATTGCAGATTGAGAAGCACCAAAAAAACCCTAAAAATATAATACAGGTTAAGCTTGTTGTGATAGTCAGTGTTAATGGTGTTACCGATGTTAAGCCACAACACCGCTTATGTCAGTTGCTGACCTTAGAACCTTCCCCTCACTGTCACGTTGACAGAGCAGACCAAGTGGCAGTCACATCACATCACAGATCAGCAGCAGGAGAGTAATTTCATTGTTTAACTTTAATTTGTTTAATATAAATAAGTTTGTGTTATTTTTCGCTAATTCGAAAGTAAAAGTAAAATATGCATGGGCCTTAAGAACACAAATACCCCCAAACTCCCCAATCACCCCCAAACAGTGATGCCTGTATTGCCATGTTTTCACATGTAACTTACCCGATTCCCAAATTTTTTTTACCAACACAACCCTAATACAGGGATTACAAATCCTAATACGGTTTGGAATGTGTCAGCCTTGGTCAAGACAACGGGCCTAATAAAAAATTGGTATGAATCAAGTCTTACGTCTGGCACAGATTCCTAAAATCATTTGGTACACCTCAAAAGCCTTCACTAATGTAAACACCAGTATAGCAGAAAATTGTTACCTCACAAAAACATCATTTGGTTGATCGAGCCAGATGGGCTGGTATAATTATTCTAAAACTAGAGATAAAAAAGTTCTGTAAATGAGACTCGGTCTGGTTAAAGGGTCTACATTAGGCTAGTCAGTCACTGTTTACAGACATGTTATACAGGAAAGCAACTCAGATTACAAAAAAACACTATGAGCTTCCATTTTTTTGGGGGGTAAGAACAGAAAAAGGGTACAGATTCTCCCAGACTGGCCAGTTAAGGATTTAATCTCCTGATCTATGAATAATGGTGACTACCGCTGCCTTGTGCTATTGGCAGGATGTTAGGAATCAGGGCGAGGAGTCGGACACACATGCAAAAGCTATATAATTAAGCAAGAGTCATAACAAACACAGAAGAAGGCTGGTTGGTGCACTGTGCCCAAAAACCTCTTTTCTACATATTACCCTTATCCTCTATCACCTTCACTGGCTTCCGAGTTTCTTTGCTCAAACACTACAAGATACTAACTCTCACTCCTACATATTTATCTGACTGGCTTCTGCCTTATGTTCCTGTCCGCTCCTTATGATCTTCTAGTGAGGGATTGTTAGTCCCCCCCTAAGTTTCGTCTGGTGACTATGGGAGCTAGGTCTTTCAGTGTTGATTGTGGACTGTGAATTGTGGCCCTAGATTGTGGAATTCTCTTCCCTAAAACATCCATCAAGCATCCTTCATTCACGTCTTCAAAAACCTCTTAAAAGTATCACACTGCAGTTCTCAGTCTGTAAATTATACCCTGGACCATGGACGTTTATCTATATTCTCTTTGTATGTCTACTCTGACCTTGTAAGTTGTCTCTGTATATTTGTTCCTGTTCTTAAACCTGACTTGTAATGTGGCATTGGGTGTTGAAAAGGTGCTACATAAATAAAAAATATTATTATTGTTATCTCTATGTTGCAATACTTTAACAGCACAGCCCTGGCTTTTATTTTTGAATCGAAAAGTTATGGAGAGCAAAGCACTGAAAATATTGCCTTTTGCAAGGTCTTTCAAGTTATTTGATGAAAATTTTATCCGCATTATTATTCCAAAAAAGCATTATTTAATGTCTTTTTCTCTTTCCCTCCTCTCACTTGTTCATATGGTATCGATCTTAAAACGGTAGACTTCGGAACTGCATCAAAAAACATTTCATTGATGATCCCGGATGATCCGTAGGCGTGGAACGGCAAACACTGTCTGTGGATTTCCCGAGAGTAAATCATTAAGTAAAAGGGCTGAAGCTGTTTCTTTTCGTCCACCAAAAGACGGAAAAAAAACACACCACTAGAACGGAAGGGTGGAATGTTTCCTAAGCAAAGCAAAGTGAATCCAGAATGAAGTTTGGTGTCTATGAATTATTATGGAGCTAAAAAGTAGGGCAAAAAAGGGGTGGGAGGCTATAAAAACAAGGTAATATTTCTGATAAGGTACATTTATATTTTTCGCAGATGGAGCTCAGTGTAGGTTCTGTACATGAGCTATGATTTTGTCCACCTGCAACAAGAGGAACAGGCAGATTGAGGACAGTCTCTGCATAGAGGCAAGCAATGACCACCATTGCATGCTGTAAGACTGCAAATTTTTCATCTGGGGGTTTCTACCAGGCATCCAAATGAGCGTTCACTTCATAAGAAAGGGGAAGAACTAGCTCAATTGGCTCCTGAACTTCTGTTTGCTTTCCTCTTCCTCCCCAGTTCTGCTTGAATGACAAAAGCCATCAGTGCCGAAATGACTTGCGGTGAGGCTTCAGTGGCCACTCTAGTTGATCCCAGGCTCGACAGATCACGACTTCAGAAAGTAATTTTCTTGAAATCGGTGTAAAAAAAAAAAAAAAAAAAAAAGATATTTGTTCGTAGCTGCATGCGGTTCTGCATTTAATTCCGGGTATGCGTTTGGTCTTTTGTTCACAGCACAGGGCCGGGAAGATGCAAATGAAAGCCCCGAATAATTTGATCTCCTGTGGAGTTCAGATGTGTAATAATTTCAAGCGAGCTCCATGCTAAATCATGGCTGTCAAATTAATGACTGTAAAGAAGTGTTGACATAATGAAAGCTTATTGTAGCCCACTAGTCAGTTAAAAATTGATGAAACGCATGACTAAGCTGGCAAACATCCAGGAATTCGAGTCATCAGAACAGCCACTGAATAGATTTTTAGTACTTATCAACTTAATTATGTTTCTCTTCTTTCCTATAGGTCACTTGGCAGTGTTGCTGCCTAAAGGTGAGGCGAGGCAGTGTGGAGTAAGGCAGGGGGGGAGGCTGCTGAACGGATGCCTGTAGCCGCGGGCGTGACGTGGTCTCGACAATGAGCCGGCTGATGCTGGGCCGCACTCTGGAGCGGGTCTGCAAGGCTGTGCTGCTTCTCTGTCTCGTGCACTTCCTCATCATGATGATTCTTTACTTTGACGTCTACAGCCAGCGCTTCGACATCTTCAGCCGCTTCAACAACGGCCGCGGTGCCAACGCTTCCCGCTGGCCACACCATTCTTACTATAACTACTCCGGCGCCAGGCCCAATGCCACCTTTCCCAGCTACATACCCTCCTCAGAACAGCTATTACCCAGCGGCAAACCTGAGCAAAACTCCACACACACAACCCCTAAGCCTATTCCTCCTTGCCCGGAGGTGCCACCTGGACTGGGTAGGTGCTTTAACTGTATCTTGCACTGTTTTGTCATTTATCAGCAGATGCTCTTGTGTACTAACACTGTGTTTCTTGAGATCTTTTGCTTATAAATGTAACATAAGTCTGTGTAAATCAATGCCATTCTTTTCTATCAAGAGAACGGGGTAGTAAGGTAATGACCATGGAAGGGCCTGGAGCATCAAAGTATCTAAATAAAGACGACAAACTGTACACCGGGATGCTAATAGCAACCCTGGGAATATGCACCAGTGTGTGATAACTGAAGGCTTGAGGCAGGAGTATGAAATGAATTGGCATAAGAAGTGCATCAGGTAATAAGACGAGCAAGAAACAAATAGTCGTCAAATCTACAGTGTGATGAGCCAGTAAGAGCGTTGATTTTGTTGAGACTGAACAAGTAGCGTGGCAAGTATTGATATTTTTATGTCTGGAAGCTCTAAATAAGCACAACTGAACAGAGATATGACAGAAGAATATTAGGTGTGTGTTATCAAAGTGCCAGAAATTCCCTGTAGATTTTAATTAAGGCTTTTCAGATTTGGCTTCCACTGGAATCTCAGTGTTTCTGTTGAATATTATGGTTTTTTCCAGTCTTTTAATAGAATATTAATATTTTTTCCGTCTCCCATTAAATTATCAGAACTTTTCCGTTCTTCATTTGGAAAATCACACAAAATCCGCTCAAAAATCACAACTTTCACTTTCTATTTTGAATGTGACAAATTTCTCTCCTTTTAGCCAGATCCTTACAACTTTTACCCACCCGATTATCCCACATTTTAACCCATTCGAATGTTACACATTTTACCCACTTGGGTATTAACCCACTCGATTATCGCACATTTTACCCACTCAATTATCGCACATTTTACCACATCGGAACATTTTACCCACTTGGACCCATGTTATTTACCCACAACCACTCGATTATCGCACATTTTACACCCATGGGTATTAACCCACTCTAATATCACACATTTTACCCACTCTAACATCGCACATTTTACCCACTCTAATGTTGTTACACATTTTACACCACTTGAATCGAAGTTACACATTTTACCCACTGGGTATTAACCCACTCGATATCGCACTCATTATCGCACATTTTACCCACTCAATTATCGCACATTTTTAATTGCACATTTTACCCACAATTATCGAATGCACATTTTACCCACAATTATCGCACATTTTTACCCACTCGATTATCGCACATTTTACCCACTCAATTATCGCACATTTTACCCACTCGAATGTTACACATTTTACCCACTCGAATGTTACACATTTTACCCACTCTAATGTTGCACATTTCACCCACTCTAATATCACACATTTTACCCACTCGAATATCGCAATTGCACCCACTCTAATGTCGCACATTTCACCCACTCTAATATCACACATTTTACCCACTTTAATATCGCACATTTTACCCACTCTAATATCACACATTTCACCCACTCTAATATCACACATTTTACCCACTCTAACATCGCACATTTTACCCACTCTTGCGAACGCACCACTAGCCTAGCTTTATAGCAGGGTTCTAATCTAATCTAATCTAATCTAATCTAATCTAATCTCTTTTTTAATGCTTAGCTAATGCTGAATTTTCCCGAATGATGGAAAGTTCACGGTACAGACTGATTAATTTGCAAAATTTTTTGAACAATCGATTGGGTGCCAGTATGTGGAGCTAGCGTTTTAACGCTCATGCTTTGCTGAACATGTAATGTTAAATGCTTAACATTGAGGATTTTCTCAAATAACTTACAAAAATGCAAAAAAAAACAACAATTGAGGCAAAGCTTTTTTAGTCCATTTAGCACCACGTTTCTTCACGGACCATTATGACTGGCGCACAACCCGCTAGACTCTCAACATTTGGTAGAAACACAGATGACGCTGCAAAATGAGAAATGGAGGAATGGAGAAGGTTACGGAGAGCTACCGAGGCTCAGCGTTAGCGTTCGCATTTAGCTTAAATCAATATAATTGCTAGTTGGATTAAAGGGCCGTAAAAATGTATGTTAATTGAGGCAAAATGTAGTGACTATTCAAGACCATGAGTCAATATGGTGGATAATTATGATGTCCCTAAATAAGCAAAATTTTGTGAAAGCTTAAGCATCATTCATGTTTTATAGTCTCATTCACACATTCACACACACCAGTATCTCTTTCTCTTTAAATAACTTTGCAAGAAGACAGTAAATGTGTATTTCATGCTTGAGCTGTAGTAAGGCTAAACTTGGAGGTTAAGTATAAATAAAATAAATAAAAATAAATAAATATTCAACTTCATTGTCAAGGGTACATGTACAGAGCCAATGAAATGCATTTTTCACATACCCCATCTTAGTAAGTTGGGGGTCAGAGCGCAGGGTCAGCTATGATACAGCGCCCCTGGAGCAGGAAGGGTTAAGGGTCTTGATCAAGGACCAAACAGTGGTTGGCTTGCCAGTGGTGGAGCTTGAACCCAGATGTTTCTGGTCTTCAGATTAACAACTTAGCACCTTAACCAACTGAGCCACCACTGCCCCCCTAAATAAAAGAGAAGATTCTTATCTGATTATGCGAATAATCGATAAGTAAAATAATCGATAGCTTTTATGTCAGGCAAAAACTCTATGACTGGCCAAAAAAACTGCTAAGGAGTCTTAATTTCTGGCTGTGTACTTCCAGCTCTGCCACCTGTTTCTTTCTGAGCGCCACTGTCTTTCTTCCTGAGCGTCATCACCACTGTCTCTAACCATACCAGACCATCATAGCTGGTCTCACCACTGTCTCTAAACCATAAACATCATAGCTGGTCTCACCACTGTCTCTCACGTCTCTACCATCATAGCTGGTCTCACCACTGTCTCTAAACCATACATCATAGCTGGTCTCCCACTGTCTCACCACTGGTCTCACCACTGTCTCTACACCATACATCATAGCTGTCTCACCAACTGTCTCAACCACTCTACATCAAACCATACATCATAGCTGGTCTCACCACTGTCTCTAAACCATACATCATAGCTGGTCTCACCACTGTCTCTAAACCATACATCATAGCTGGTCTCACCACTGTCTCTAAACCATACATCATAGCTGGCCTCACCACTGTCTCTAAACCATACATCATAGCTGTCTCACCACTGTCTACATCCATCTGTCTCTACTGTCTCTACCATACATCATCATAGCTGGTCTGTCTCACCACTGTCTCATAAGCTGGTCTCACCACTGTCTCTAAACCATACATCATAGCTGTCTCACATCATAACTGTCTCACCACTGTCTCTAAACCATAAACATCATAGCTGGTCTCACTACTGTCTTGCACACCTTCCCCTTGATTCTAGCTGATATCCTCCTGTCACACCACAACCTTTTGAAATTTAATAATCACAAGCCACATTTTTAAAAATATAAATTAAAAAAATGTATGAACTCACTTTTTATTCATACACACACACACACACCTAAATACATTTCACTGCACACACACATCTATTTTTGGTCACGAAGGTAAAGGGAAATGTATGTGCAGTTAACTAAACTGCACATACATGTAGGGGGAAGTGGTGGCTCATGGTTAAGGTGTTGGTTTACCAATCTAAAGATTGTGGGTTTCAATTCCCAGCTCTCCACCAAGTTACCACTGCTGGGCCCCTGAGCAAGGCCCTTAACCCCCAATTGCTCACTTGTATAAATGAGATAAATGTAAGTCACTCTGGATAAGAGCGTCTGTCAAATGCTGTAAATGTAGGTATGCAGTCGTTCAGTACAGCATGTTATGCATTTCAGATGTCATTTAGGTATTTATTTAATAAATACATTTATAATATTACATTTTGATTTCCAAGAAGGGAAAGATATAAAAATAGATTAAGGCGGGTTTGGTCGACACACACTGATGACATCAGATGGTTATGATTAGTTGAAATTAAAATGTTGATTCAGGATTAACAAAGGATGTTAATCCAGGATCACATCCTACTTGGAAAAATCCCGTCCCCCATAGGACTTGCATTAAATTTCTTTTAAATAATCCTTAAAAAAAACATCCTTTTAATTACATCTCTCGGTCATCATTCGTTCTGTCTCTGACTGAGGGTTTAATTGATAGGTTTAGCCGTTAATTCCAGTGGAAAATTATACCTGATTACACCATATTAAATATTCCCCTTTTCTCTCACCTCTCCTAGCAGTGAACTAAATACCCATTCATTAACTCTAATATATATATATATATTTACAAATAATAGAATTAGGCGAAAGAACAATACCTGAAATGAGTGTGTGCACAGGTGGCAATGGAGTTTGTTGGGATCCTGTGACAAAAGTGAGTACACCCCTAAGAGGAACTGTCCAAATTGGATCCAAAATGTCAATATTTTGTATGGCCACCATTATTTTCCAGCACTGCCTTAACCCTCTTGGACATGGAGTTCACCAGAGCTTCACAGGTTGACACTGGAATCCTCTTCCACTCCTCCAGGACGACATCACGGAGCTGGTGGATGTTGGAGACCTTGCTTTCGTCCACTTTCCGTTTGGCTACTTGGACTCAATTTGGACATTTCCTCTTGGGGTGTACTCACTTTTGTTGCCAGGGGTTTAGACATTAATGGCTGTGTGTTGAGTTTTTTTTTGATGGGACAGCAAATTTACACTGTTATATACAGTGCTGTAAAATTGTGACAGCAGAAGGTAAAACTGTGAAAGTCAGTGTCAGTTTAGCTTTCTATGGCCTGATAGAAGCAATTTGGAGCTATTTTTTCTATCAGTGTTCTCAGGTTCAGAAACTATTTGATTGTCGGAGATAAACTTGAAGTTAACTTCAGCCATTTTCCGATTTTCTGAGCTCATCCTTATCTTTAACATCCTTATCCTTAACTCATCTATGATAATGAAGTAAGATTAAGGCTGGTAGAAGAGTTACACTATATATTACCACTAATAACAGCGTATAGTCATCATATATGAGTGGTATTTATTTTTGTTCAAATTTATTGATAATAATTAGAGACAAGAATGACACTTATAATGACTATGCTGAAACTAAAGCTATACAGTGAACTGGAACCTGGACTTTAGCCACAGGACTGAGTAAATTTCATCACTAGGGAAAAAAATACTCATTAGTTATAATGTCACTGAACTGAATTTTCCTGGCTGTAATGAGACAACCTATCGTATCGGCTGATACGCCTGCGTGCAGCGAGACTCTTCCACTTCCACTTCCACTCGTTCATTTCTAACGCTTTTTTTCTTTCTATATAACTCTGGAGCCGTTACATTCCGCTGCATCGTGCGACTAGAATGTATCGGCTATCCTGGCTCTCTTTCTTTTCCTACGCTGCAATAATATGCCAAAACATTCTTCTCTGAGTTATGTAATTATATTAGACCCTCTTATTACTTTGCTGTAACTCTGGTCAAGCTGCCATTTGTAGACACGAGACAAGATCAAATTCACACTTTATTATTAATTGCTATGATTTTAAGAGGAAAGAAATCACTAACCACTTTTCCCTGAGAAATAGACTAGTGACGTATAATAAACCCTATATTTATACACCCTCCAGGTTCGGCTCCAGATGAGTGACTGTAATGGTGTGTAAGTGAGTGGGTTTGAGGGATTAAAGCTTGTTTGAGTTGTTTTTACGGTAAGTGTCAGTAAAGAGTAAAGTTGAGTTAAAAAGTAACAGAAAACGTATAGCATATAGGAGATATGTAGACGTAGATGGGAAGTTTGATTCTAATCTTGTCAAAACAGTTCCACTTGGCCACACGAGTGCGTCTCAGCGAAACGGATATAAATCTAATCTATTCCGGCACAAAATGCAAATATTTCCGCCGACCCAAAATGGCACCCACCGTTATTTGTCTTTATTTGGTTTGGCGAATGGAGTCTAAGAGAAAATATGAAAATCTGACAACAATGTTTATGTACCAAAAGGCAGTGATTATTACAGTATGTGCAACATTTTTGCTGTTGGCGGTATTAAACTTCAAAACTTAAATATAAAATATATAATGAAAATATATATAGTACTGGATTCTTTCACGGAACAGGACTGGCTTTCCTATTTCCGAATGGGGCGCCGGACCTTTGAATAACTTTGAGTGACCCCGCAAATCATTTTACTAAATAGACACCCACACCTCCGTCAGGATATACCGGACAACAAGCGTGCTAAATTGAAGGACGTACTTCCATGTGGGAAGAGACGAGCACTGACATGTGGTTTAAACAGACAGATGTATTTGGACCGGTCCAGTTTTGTCCCAAACTGATTCGGACGATCAGATTCATATAGGTCTCAAATGCGCTTTGGAGGGAATTTACACCTTGTCTTTCCATATTTCCATCAGAATAACTGCATGAACTAACCAGGTATAAAGAGGCCCCTAAAGTATGAAGCAAGAGTGAGTAAACCCTACACTCTTTTTTATAAGTGGCTCAAAAATGACCCGTCTTGTAATCATTGTGCGTTTATGCCACTTTTGTCCGTTTGTTTACGAATAATAATTTGTAATATAATTTGGTCCACACATTAAAGGATAATTTCATGTTTAACATAATTTTCATTTTTGACATTTTTTAACATTACATTTGTGTAAATGTAATAAATGTAAGTTGCTCCAGATAAGAGCGTCCGCCAAATGCCATGTATGTAAATGTTTGGCTTTCTGGCGCTCATCGTTCTCTCTGGTGATAAAGGAGAAACTGTAAAGATGCCATAAGGAGGAGGGACGCACTTCATTGCAGTCGCTCTGAATGGAAAAAACTAAAAGCTGTTCACGAGTGTAAAACCACCAGCCGGCTCGGTGTCGGATGAACGATTCATCATCACACGGTGTACAGTTTGTTGTGATTGCATGGCAAGTTGGATTTTGGCTGTTAAGACGAGCGAGTTTAAACTGAAAGCTTAGGGGAATGCCAAATGGCTGTAACTAAAACACTGCCAAACATTTTGGGATATGATCCTAATTAGGATACAAACTCTTAAAGCAAAATCGCTTTAAAAAATCATTGACAGCTGCATAAATATCAGTTCATCCCAAAGATGTTCAGTTGGGGGTTGAATCAGAATCAGGGCTCTGTGCAGGATACTCCAATTCTTCCACTTCAACCAAAACACACTATGTCTTCATGGAGCTCAGGGGCTTTGTGCACTGGGGTATTTTTAATGCTGGAACTGGGTTTTGGGCTCCTAGTTCCTGTGAAAGGAAATCCTAATGCTAAAACATGCTAGACAATTGTGGATGTCCTGGTAAGGTGTCTGCAAATGTTTGCCTGTTTTGTGTGTGGGGATAAATTGTAGATAAATTGCCATGTGGTGGCTCCAATGATTAAGATGCCGATTTGTTGTTTGTTGTCAAGCCCCATTGTTGCGGGTCTGCCACTGTTGGGTCCCTAAGCCAGACCCCTTAACCCTTGCTACTCCAGGGACGCTGTATCATAGCTGACCCTGTGCTGTGTCCGCAACATTCTAAGCTGGGATATGCAAAGAAACTTTTTTTTTTACTGTGCTGTAGGGTATAAGCACCTTTATCCTTCATCTTTATAATATATCTCGATATAGTTTATTAGCTGGGGTTATAAGAGCAAGTACAGGTTTTGTGTTTGATCATATAACAAGAAAAGGAAGATACCATTATCCTTGATCCGGGTTGCAGGAGCAGGATAGAGAATAAAGAAAGGGTCGATTCTATTTGATGATGCGTTTAGTATTTATTAAACTAAAATGACTTGTAATTCAAGCCAATCTGCATACTTTGTAAAGCAGGAGTGGGGCAATTTCTGTCCTGGAGGGATCAGAGTGCAGGGTCAGCTATGATACAGCGCCCCTGGAGCAGGAGGGGTTAAGGGTCTTGCTCAAGGACCCAACGGTGGTTGACTTGCCGGAGGTGGGGCTTGAGCCCAGGTGTTTCTGGTCTTCAGATTAACAACTCAGCACCTTAACCATTTGAGCCACCCTGCCCCCTCTCCTACCTGTAAGTTTTAAGTATACCTAGCAAGATTTTGATTAGTTGGTTCAGGTGTGTTTGATTAGAGATGGAGATGAACTCTACACGACACCCCGACCCTCCAGGACCGAGATTTCCCACCCACCCATTTTTTAAAATATGCTTAAAAATTACAGACATTTGTATTACATAGCACAAGCAGGAAAAGTGTGAAGACCCTGGAAGCTTTGAGCCACATGTAAATACATCATGGTAATAAGGATAAAAATTGATTTCTTATTGCCCCTTGCACCACCCGGCAGTGCGGAAATGGCTAGCACATACCGTCCACATGTTGTGTACAGCTTCATTTGATAGAAAAAAACGAGACTTACTCTAACAAAGACAGCAAAAATCTCTCGCTGGCACCGTAACTGTGTTTAAATAAGACTGATTCCTGTGGGGCAACACATTTACTGCAACACTGTCCTGTCTTGATGACCCGTCTGCCTTCCTATGTGCTCAGCGGGGAACATTCCACCACCATGTCTCATAGTTAACTGGTTCAGACAAAGGAAGGAAATTGCTCCTGTAACTATAACTGTTGGGACATGTGGCTATATGGGCTGTCTATGCATTAACTAGCCTGCTAAGACGACTTCTCTAAATGATGCATGTTACAGCAGGAGGATATTATTGGCAACTGGAAAGAAAGTACGATACAGCATTTTGTGGCTAAATGAGCTATATCCAGATAAGCATATAGCTGCAGGAATCACTGTACAGTTCGTCTCAGACTCAGATGCCACGTCCAAAATCCGTTGGCTGAACATTTGATCAGGAAATTCAGAAGGATAATAAAAATCACTTTGATCGTATTTCCGGAAATCAAAGCTGTCATGATGTTCCATCTTCCTCGTGGAAGAAAGAAGCGACCATTTTTACAACTGCGATGATGAGCACTTAGCGAAACGCTCGATTTTCCAAATGATTTTCCAAGTTTTAAAGGCTGTGTCCTAAAGCAGATACGTCTTGAGTAGGTACTACATTTAAGTTAGAACCCAACTGCAAAAGTAGGTTCTGTAAAATATTAATTGTTTCGCCCAAATGAAATTCGCACGTACGACAACCACCCTGTTGATCTTGTCATGTGACATACGTTGTCACAACAGCATAAATACTTAAAGTTGGATTTAAAGTTTAATAGTAAACAAGTAAGTGGTAGCTCAGTGGTTAAGGTGTTGTTTGCTGCTAATTGGAAGAAGGTGTTAACTGCTGCTAATTGAAAGATCCTGGTTTGATTCCCAGCACCCCTAAGATGCCACTGTTGGGCCCTTAACCCCCAATTGCTCCTTAGTATAAAAGAGAGATAAATGTAAGTCGCTCTGGATAAGGGAGTCTGCAAAATGCCGTAAATGCAGATAAAATTTAAGCAAAAGAACGAGTTTTTTTTATTTTTTTATTGAAGGACTAAAAAACTATTTTTTAACACATAATAAGTGCAGCTTTCGCCGCTTTCGCCATTTTCGAATATTATCGAGTTATCTTTCCCGTGGGCTCATGGAATAGTTCAAATGTCCGTTGTATACATACTTATGCAATCCGAGCGGAATTAATAGGTCATCCGGGGTACTTTTTACCTACTGTTCTATGCATATTATTATTTCGCCATACGACTCTCTTTGTATTCTGTTTTTTGCGTACTATGCACTCATTAATTTGCAATATTTTCTCAACCGTCTCCATAGAAAACCTCTGAGGTGAACTATTCTTCACCGTTTGACTGGGATCATATGTGATATCGCTCAGAATTCTCAGGAGATATGTATGTGTGTGTGTGTGTGTGTGTGTGATTTACTTTCCTCGCAATTCCTGATCAAATTTCCTCCAAACGGTAGCAGGACCCAGCAGGCCATAAACTGAGTGTAACCTCCAAACTACTGCAGGCATGTTATACATCAAAAACAATCAGCTCAGTAAGAAGAATTGTATTATAGGCGATGACAATACCCTTGTTTCAGTTTGCAGAATTGCATTGTGGGACACGGTGGAGATGTGAAGGTCAACCCAAACACAATACAACTTGGTACGAAGACCAGGGACATATAATAACGGTTTTCTGCTTGAGGAGAACTGCATTATGGGCATTGTGCCAAGATTTTGCAATGTAGACACAAGACATAACATTGTCTCATGTAGCGAGAGACAAGTCTGGAATCTGTAGAAGTCTTTTTTTTTGGTCAAATTTACCTTACTGCACATTTTCACGTCTGACTGGCAAACAATTACCGATTATTTTTGTTAATTGTTAATGAAATTGCATTTAATTTTAATTGTATAGCGATTTTAACGATGGACATTGTCTCAAAGCAGCTTTACACAGAATGCAGTGACAGTAAAAAAGTGTAATTTTGTCCCTAATGAACAAGCCAGTGGCGACTGTGGCAAGGAAAAAACCCCTGAGATAAAGTAGGAAGAAAACCTTAAGAGGAACCAGACCTAAGAGGGAACCTATCCTCATCTGGGTGACACCAGATGTTTGTTAATTACAGCTTATGGTAATGGTAATTAAATGCAATGTAAACTGTAGTCTTGGGTCAGGGAAGCAAAGTGAGTCCCAATTTATCCTCGAAGTTCCTCAAATTTGAGAAAAAGAGGAAACCAGTCACTGTTTGAACACACAGTTTATAAGCACAATGTGTAGGGAAGTCTGTACTGTGAACTTCCTGTCATTTGTCCTGTCCTGTCAGCTGATCCTCATAAGCGCTTAATGTTAAAGCATTTAGCGTGACGGCTTCTTTCTTTCATTATGGGATTGACATGTCATGACTGCATAATCCACCTAGAAACTTCCGTCTCCCAAACAGTCCAACCAATCAGGTGAAGAGGTTCCACTTTTATGCGCTAAATGCAGAAGACATTTAACCATCAGATGTTGCATCCAAACTATTCGAATCATTACTTTGTAGCCTCTCGGTATGAAGGAATATAAAACATCGTAGCCAAAAACCCAAATCCTGATGTGTGACGTCATGTCCATTTTCATCAGACTAAATTAATAAATTGTTTGGTATAAAGCATCCCCCACCCCACCCCCACCCCGCATACAATCTGTTAGAATCAAGGCATTGAAAATTCAGGGTCACGACTGTAAGTATTTTCAGGCTCTTTCTAGGGCTTTTAGGAACAACCAGCATTAAAGCGTTTCATTATTAATCAGATTCCAAGGTAAATGTGTGTTTTTATAATCTTATTATAACAAATTCTTGGCCTTCAAAGACGAGATTGCCTTTGACGTCAGGAAAGGTATTTTGGAATTACGGAGCAGATGACCCACTGCCTTTATTTGGAAACGGTGAGGTTACTTTCAGACCCTGACTCACAATTAGGCTTCAGTTTAAGCCTTTTTTAAGCCTTTAGTAGTAATAAAATTTCTATAATGCTTTTAGGGAAAAAAACAACAACCTGAATTTTGATTTAGTGGCTTGCTGTCTTGCTTATTTTTTTATTAATGTCTGGATATCGATGTTAGATGTTCTAGAAAAATTGTAATGAAACGTACGTCCTTGCGATCTTCTGTTAAATAAGAAACAGTGGTTTGTTTTTATTTTTGTTAATAGGAATGGATGCTGTTTGGTAGCTTTGATAGATGCACAACACGAGTATTCGTGAGTAGTGACGTTGCTGGTCTATTGGAGGAGATTTTATAGCAGCTGACTGAGCTAATCTAGAGCTTTGTAGAGAAGCCACCTGAAGCTACCAGGTTTGGCCTGTTCCTAGCACACGTTTAATACCTTTTAATGAAAAAAAAATAGTGAAATGGGGAGAAGCTTAGATGGAAGGAGGTGAGGGTACATCTACTTTAGTGCCACATGAACTGTGTGTATATTGGAGTGTGAGGATGAAAACATTTGACGCAGATCAACATCAGTTGATAATAAAACAATATTGGTATTGATATTGGGCAGTTTTTATTAGTTGAGAAAGGTTTACATGTAATATCAGGTCTACCAAATAATTTTTTTTAGTTTTAGAACCCTCTGTTTTATAACTAATGTAGAAATGAGTTGTTTTTGTGTTTTTTTTAACGAGGGTGTAAAATGATAGGACTTTGTTCACTTTAGTACCGTTGTCATCATCATGTCAAAACCAGGAGTAAAATTTAGTTTTGCAAAGTATGTATCAAGTGACCCGATACATAGAATAAGCGATATATATATACACACATCTGAGTTGATGACATGCCCCGTCCTCGCTTATTCGACTCGCATGGACAGGTGAAAATCTGATCTGTCTGCCTACATGGCAGACGTTAACGCATGTATCCGATTCCAATCCGATGTATTTCCACATATAAATGAGACCTAAAACTGATCTGAAAATATCAGAATCCATGTGCATTTTTCCAGCTTACGCAGTCGTCTGTTATATCCCATCTGTGCCACATTGTATTGGGTCACTTGATACATGCGGTGTCCAAAAACTACTTTGCAAAACTGATTTTACTTCTGGTTTTATATATATAAGTGTGTATTTTGATATATTCACTTAAAGTCTGTTTTGTATGTCAAACAAAAGATATTTATAATTTCGCGGATATGGGACATTTTTTTAAAAAAAGATTTAAAGGGTTTCGGATTTAGTCAAAAATCGGATATAGTCACAAAATCGGAAACGGGCATCGAGATCTGAAGTGTAAATGCAGCTTTAAACACTCAAAGTTCTAAAAACATCAAAACAGTTCGTCAAAGCTGTCCTGTGAGCGGAACGGGTATGACTTTGATATGAGGTTTTTGTTCCACTTTAAATGTTGACTAGCATATTTCGATCTCTCGTTAAAAAGACCAGCTTTTGGTTCTGTGCAGGCTGTGCAGGCTGAGAAAACATCAGTGCAGTGTTATTATAATGTCTCTCTCAAAATATAACATGTAATACTGTTTCTTTCTGTCTCTAAGTGAAGGACAGCATAATAAATTCCAAATTTTTTCGCAGTAAGAAATCCATACGGATTCTATTCCTCTTTTCTTTTGCTATAAATAAGGGCTGAATAATCGTAAGGACATTCTGACTGTGTCCGTATATCACGCTGCGCGCGTCCCGCACTTGATTTTACGTCCCAATTAATCTACTCTATCATGGTGCCTTTAAACCAGAGCCATAAACCACATGATTGTTTGTCCTCCATCATTTTAATAGGTTAAATCAGCAACTGACTGGAAGGAAGCTGAAAGCAGATCAGAACTATTCCGTTTCTCTCCATTACACTTGCACATTTGGAAGAAGTCTTATGATTGATGACGTTAAATCACAAAGTCACAAGGCAGTTTATCAACATTGGATGATTTTTTTTGTTTTTAAACTATTTGTCTGATTTTATTTTCTCCTCTGTGTTTACGTAAAAGCGAACGGTCTTTGCGTTTCGTTCTGTTAGCCTTGAGCTCGGATAGCTTTGTGTTGCCAGAGCTGTGAAATTGCCAGAGCTGCTTATTTTCAGGCACGGATGAGCGGCTGCAGCTAATTTGGTGCAGGAAAAATAGTGAAAGGTATTTACTAGTTTCTGTCCTGATCATAAATCATCTGCCTCCAGGTGAGGGCTATGCTTGACTTGCTCACTCAAATCATATAGGACAGTGTTTAAAATTAGTTGCACTGCTTGTAAGGTATTGGCAAAAGTGAAGAATGTTCTATATATTATGGTAAATTCTGTGACATTTCTCTCATATTCCATTGAGTAGACGCTGCGCTGTAATTGGTGTATTGCATGGAGCTCAGGCGCTGCCATAATTGCATCATGTTTCAGAGAAGAACAGCAATACAGGCACAAATAGGAAACTCAATTGACTCCAAGTCAATGAATCAATTAAATGGGTGTTTTTCCATTATTTTACATTTACGGCATTTTGGTAGACGGAAGACTTACATTTATCTCTTTTATACAATTGAGCAATTAGGGGTTAAGGGCCTTGCTCACGGGCCCAACGATTGCACCTTGGTGGTGCTGGGAATGAAACCCACAATCATCTGCTTAGCAGTCGAACACCTTAACCACTAAGCTACCACCTCCATTACATATACTTACATATATGCTTTTAACCATCCTTTAAATTAGGTTAAGATTTGCCTGAAACCCCTGTCGGTACCCGTATTCGACAAAATGGAACAGCTTTCACAAAGCTCTCTTCTCTGTGAACACTGATGATCTGAGCTTCTCGGTACCACAGGTTTGGTTTCCAGCTTTCAGTCAGTCATCTACTACAGCAGGCCTTCTGTTCCCATATCCCTCCACCAGCTGGCAAGAGCAAGTTCATGTGGTTTAGCTGAACTGCAGACATTAGAGCAGCTACTGAACCGTAACGATTCGACTGAAGAGATATGATCCTTTAGGATATGACACTCGCTCCATGGATCTGCTATCTAACCGCCAACCTTAATCTTTGCCATGACAGCACTGCAGTCATTAATGTTTATAGCCTGAGAGCAGAACAAACACAATACGAACTTAAACAGCGTCCTATGTTGATCTAACCACAAAAAGTTCTCACTGAGTTTAGTGCTACCAGGAAGCGTCTTAGGATGCATTTACACTGCAGATCTTGATTTCCAATTCCAATTTGGTGGCTATATCCGTTTTTTTAACGACCCGCTTACATAATCTTTTAAAACTGACCTGTATTCGATATCTGCATTTACACTTTATACGGCAAAACAAACCAAGGTGGACGTACCGACCGGAAACGGAAGTATAAAGCGGCACGATAATTAATAAACGCAATAAACAAAAATTAAATGATTATTTAGTATTTTGCCTCCGCATTCAATTTAATGTCGGCAAAACAACGCTCTTTAAATGAAGAAAAAAATAGTAAAGCTCGGAAAATGTAGCATTGGTTGCTTAGTTATTTTTTGAAAGTTTGTTCATTTAAGTGAACAAAAATAATAAATATTAAAATACACCTTTGCTCTGTGTTATCCATTTCGCTGTCGGTGTCCATCTGGGTTAACGTCATGCACCAACGTCGCTTGTTCAATAACATTCGATTCCATTGATGGGTGAAAATCCGATCTGTCTGTTTACATGGCAGACGCTAAAGCACGTGTCTGATTTATATCTGATTTATTTCCACATATGAAAAGCCCCAAAACCAATCCGAATTTTTTCCCTGCTTACACACATCGGCCATATCTGATCTGTGCCACATTGGAGGAAAAAATCGGAATTGAGTTACCTGATACATGCAGTGTAAATGCAGCCTTAATGATCTATTTGTATGCACATTTTCCAATTTAGGAACTTTTTAAAACAGTCATGATGGAAATAAGTCGCGCAAATATGTTATGTTATTAAGTTGATTAAAGGTAAATCGAGCTACAGGTGTAAATAAACTAAAGAACACAAACTCACATATGGGTTTATCCATAGAAAATCGCACACTAGCAGATGCCTCGAAAGCCATTATAGTCCCTACAGGGAGCAGAGATAGTGCTGGTACCATAAATCTTTGCCAAAACTGCAGTCAGTAATTATTAATTGAAATTCTGTGCTCGTTCTATAGGGCTGGCATAGACAGAATAAATTGTAACTGTTTAAAAACTTATTTGACAGTCTGGCAATCATTCAACATTAGTGTCTGATCTCACTAATACTATTGTAACTGAATAAACACAAATCCACACAGTCACACGACACAATATAGTGGACAGAAGCGTAGGGGTTGTTATAGAAGGAAGAGTAAAGCCCTGTTTGAATGGGACTAGTTTTACAGGCAGACATTTCTGTATCCCGGACCAACCAGATCTGGTTTTCCTCCAAATTTTAGAATCATTATTTCATCATTATCATCATTATTTCTTCACTTAAATTAAGAGACCCGAATACCATTCCTGGCATGACAATGCCCCGGTGCACAAAGGTCCATGAAGTAATAGTTAACAAGGTACTTTTGTAAGGTAGGAGACGTAGTAGGATCCATTTTGCAGGGTGAAGCTTTATTAAAGAAAGGGGAGGGCAGGAACACAAAGATAATGTGGGTAAAGGGAGAAACAAACAAACAGGAGAACCAAAACCAAGCCGTATACCAGAAAACGGAACCGAGAACCGAGCACAGATCAAAACCAAGAGTCAGAGTATACGCTTAGTATGTTGAGGGGACAAACAATACTTCGCAAACAGCTAGCCAAAGCGGCTAGCTTATAAACCGAGTCACACAGGAAGAAGCGTAGTCCAGCACTCCAGCACCGGTAATGGCGCCCTCTGGAGGAAGGAGGGCGGAATCCTGACACCTTAACTCTTGACCTTTGCTTTACTCCTGACCTTAAGAACCCTAAACAACACTGAGGTGAACTGAAACATGTAACAAACACCACAGTCTTGTTATCATGGCTGTATATTGTCGATATGGACCGTTATATAGACACGCCTTTAGTATACTTGTAGTATTGTATTTTAGGCTATTTGAATAAGGTAAGCGTTAGTAGTCTGATTATTTACAGGAGGTTTGTGACTATTAGAAGGGAAATCTTTGTCTGGCAATAATACATAGGAAATCCGGGATATGGATCCCGTATAGAAGCAGCCAATGAAAATATAAACCTCATGAGACAAAAGGAATAATACTTTTCCTGTAACATTTACCGCCATTTACAGATTTGAAATGTCAGCACATGGAAATCGTTAAGCTCTGGTTTGCAGTTAAATTGCTCTCTCTTTTCTGTGTCACAGGTTTTAAAGCATTTGTGCAAACATCTGTATCGATTAAAAAGATTATTATAAACATGCATTAGCACTTTTTGGACCCATTAATTGAGGGTTGATTTTATTTTTGTCTTACAAAGCACAAGATCTCAAATGCCTCTTTGAATATGTCGGACTAGAGATCTGAACAATAGTCGTATATTAATATTACATTTACGGCATTTGGCAGACACCCTTATTCAGATCGACTTACATTTACAAATTGGGGGTTAAGGGCCTTGCTTAGGGGTCCAGCAACGGTAACTTGGTGGTGCTAGGAATCAAACCCTGATCCGCCAATTAGCAGTCCAACACCTTATAACCCAGGGGTGACCAAATTCAGTCCTGTGTGGCCGGAATCTTGCAAAGTTTAGCTCTAACTTGCCTCAAGTTTCAAGTGTACCTAGCAAGATCTTGATTAGATGGTTTAGGTGTGTTTGATTAGGGTTAGAGCTAAACTCTGCAGGCCCTCCAGGACAGAGTTTGGACACCCCTGCTTTAACCATTGTGATACCACATGGATAAGGTTACATAACTAATAGGTCCACTTCTGTCCTCATGAATTTATTTCCATTTTTTCTTTGTAGGTTGTTGGCACACTTTTTTACTGGTCACTAAACAAACCTCCTAGTGTTCAGTTTTTTATTGCTGAGACTTAAATGTCAAGGATTTGTTTTTGTTTATTCGCCCAAGACCTTTGTAAAGAACATTTAACGGTCTGAGGTTTGTGGCTGGAAATTGAAGGCAAGATGTCAGATATGTGAAAGCTGGAAGCAAAGCAAACCTTAAAGCCTTAAATATGCAGTTGTATAAGGTTTGTGAGAGGTTTTTTTACACAACAGAGTGAGGTTGTGGTGTGTACATAAAGTAAAATAAAATTAAAGTAAAATAAATAAATATCGGTTCTGCAGATCACATATCGGTCACATAAACATGCGTATATTTGGGGGATATTTTTTAATCAGTATCCTAGTAAAAAACTTCAGTAGTAAAAAAAACTTCACCAATGCTTGTTATACTGTGGCTCTTTACAATTTTTTTAATTTACAATGACTAATAATGAAGTAAAAGAAAAATACAATGCAAAAATACAAATACACACTTGGGATACAAAATATGTTGTGCAACAGTGCTAGCAAAGTCATTAGCAAAGCAGCCGATTAACACTTTAAATGAACAGTTTTTGGGTTGCAAATTAAATTGACACCATTTTAGCTTTCGTCGCATGGGCCTCCGATCTGCCAAGTCATGCTGAATATTTAAAGGTTTTCTTGCACTGGGGTTAATGTGCTGACAATTAAGGTCATATCATATCTAGTATAACATAACATTGAGGCTATAACCATTGCGTGAATTTAATCCCATGTCCTCAGGTGAACCGGTGTCAGTTTGCTCAGAGGTGATGGAGATGCTGATGCTGACTAGAACAAAAATAACTAAATAGGAGCATTTTTCACAGTTTTTATGAGCATGTGACAGCTGCTGCTGATGGCAGGATCAAGACTAAAAGGGCAAAGGCATTTAGAATAAGATGCACATTTGCCTCTGATTTTCATGTTGCTTGTTGTGCTGTTCAGGCTTTTTTTATGCCTTTTTTTATGCCAACATTTGCTGGGAAGTTCTGTATAGTGTGCTAGGAAAATGTTGTAAATAAAGTGAGAAAACGAATCAAAAAAGACATTTTTCCTATGATTTCTAAAATTTTCTGGACATTTTTTAGGACAGGATGTCTACAAACATCTGATTTTTCCTGAAATATTTTATTTGGAAAAGTATCAAAAAGTTTCGAGACTCACCAACAGATGGCAGCACAAGGTTTCGGGCATGAACACTGGGAGCAAAACCTTGTGTGCAGCCTGGCGCCGCCCTCTGTTAGACGTGTCTCGAAACTTTTTCATAACCCTTTCATACATCTTAGATTAATAATAATAATTTTTAATAATGAATAAAATAAAAATTAATTAAAAAACAAAGGTCCTCATCGTAACCTTGTTACATAATATATAAACACTTATACACACACACACACACACACACACACACACACTATGGCCCATGGTTTTTAAACGAGCAGAAGGTTGAGGAGACCCAGTGTAAGGTAAGCTGGACCGAAGTTATTTGACAGAAAGATCTGATAGGAAGTCAATGAAGCTGGGGTAATTTTTTGTATAGATGGCATCTGGGTTATGATATAAGCAGCAGAATTTTGAATTAGCTAGAGTTTATGAGGAAGCTTGTGTGGTAAACCATAGTGGTGGAGAAAAAATTCAATTCTGGGATGCATTACGAATGCAAAACATGGACGATTCTGATTCGATTTTCAAGTGTCAAAAATCGCAATAACATAATGTTGACTTGACGCAAAAGGGCGAAACACTAAAGCGAGTAAGAGTAGATGAATGATGGCAGATCGCTGAAAAAGATTCAGGCTTCATCCGAAATCACATACTACCTAACATCAAAGAACAAAGTATTTATTTAAAGCGCTTAAAAAAAGTGACCTTCTCCCGCACGGACACTATCCTATGAGGGAGAAACCACTCGTCATATGCAGAAGTGGCAGAAAGAAGCACTAAATTGCACTCTTTAAACATGTTATATTGTTATAAACATTATCCAACGTTGAATTTGCTTCTGTGACATCGTATCTCACCTCAACATTGCGAATGTAGTACGTCTAAATTTTATTAATAGTAACCGTGACTATACTATATAGAACGTAAATCTTTTACAGTCGGAAAGTGCGTACTTAGTTGAATTTAGTACAGACTTAAGTAGTATGTGATTTCAGAAAAAGCCGCATCCAATATGGCTGTTGCTGCTGCACTGGGTAAACTGTATGCTGTTACAGGCAAATATATTTCATTATCTGTTTTTAACCAAATAATTGTTTTATTAACTATTAAAAGGATTTGGAAGAAGATTTTTTGTGGATTATTTTTTGTGGAGATACGGATGCTTTAATGGTCCAATAATAAGAAAATAAAAGATGCACCAATAATCACATCTCAGAAACGGAATCGAGTCGTAAGGTGCCTAGAGATTCCCACCCCTAGTAAACCTAATAAAAGAGAGTTACAGTAATCGATGCAAGAGGTGACAAGTGAGTAAACACGAATGGCAGTAGTGTGAAGGGTGAGAAATGGACAGAGGGGAGTAATATTACGAAGATGAAAGTACCGAGGTCGGGTTATACAATTGATTTGGACTGGGTCATTTTTTTGACAATGATAAACTCTCGACTCCTGTAAAAATGGTCATCTTTTACCGATGGTACATTTAAGCCTGTGTTTGTCTTCGAATTCTAAAGACTGCAGCAGTGCAAAACTCTCCAAAAGCCATGAGAGAAAACTGCTCAATTTCACAACGCTTCTGCCTCTAAAGCTGAAGACATTGCAGTTAGTCTGACTGGCTTTAATAGCCCTAGAAACCCAGCCATAGATACCGGACTGCACTGCGCTTATCTTTGATCATTCTACTTGGACAGGGATTCTCCATCAATACGGCAAAGGGTTGGATTTGTTGACCTGTACACTTTTCTCCTGACTGATAGCCTGATTCGTTTTAATGCACAGCGGGCAGTCTTTGGCATGGGAACATTCACTTTGCCTCCGGTTGCTGCTTCCGGCCCCCTGTTTTTTTTTGCTATCTGAACTTTTTGGCTGAGATCTCCATGGCTTCACATGAAAGGTTTGGTTTGATTGGGCGGAGATGGCAGCTGGCAGATCCAGACAAAAGGAACCTTTCTTTTTCACTGGAGTCTCTTTCAGCTGGTCCTTTTGTACTACACGACACCGGTTTGCCCAGAAATTGGCTAGGGGGAGATGAATTCCGGTGGCTTCGGCTTTGAAAGGGAATGGCGCAAAAACTTTTTGCTTGGGTACCGCAGTAAAGCGCTTATTAAGTCCCAAACTCGAAACTTTTGATACCTGTGGCTACTTAATCGGGAGACTGATTTTCAGTAGTCCTTATTCTCATATTCATATTCATACTCATATTCCTTCGCCCGAAATCAGTCAATGTTTACATCTCTGAGTGAGTCTCGGAAGTCATTTATTTGTTAATGCTCTCAGTGAATGGATGATGATACCGCTGTCCTCAACGGGTGCTGTAATGATTGTGATTTCAGGAAGACGGCGTTCCTAGTTATGTTCCATCATTTGTCTATACTTCCATTATATATTTTTTTCTTGTCTGTTTTCTGGTGATTTATCCTTTTGATTTCCTTTCTAATGACATTTATTCAGAGTTACTTAATTTCTTTAAGGGGTTAAGGAATTTGACTAGTGCTGGGAATCGAACCCACAATATTCCCATCAGCAGTCCAACACCTCAACCAGTGAGCTACCTCTTCCCGTTATCATAAGGCATCAGTGTTTATTTATTTTATTATTATTACATACTTACTAATCACCATGTTGCTGTATTTTCTTAGTGAAAGAGTGCCTTTGTTAAGTAGGCCGTGCAAATTATGGGCTGTTGCTTATAGCAGATAAAGAGGCTAATGCTAATACACACACTATAAGCAGGCAAAGTTGAAAGCACTGTAAAGTTGTATAATAACATTGAGTGAGCAGTAGCATGGGAGCAGAGAGGCTGTGTGGCTTAGTGCACGGTGGCTTAGTGATTAGCAATGTTGCCTCACAGCAAGGAGGTTCGATTCCCGGCCAGGGGGTCTTTCTGCATGTTCTCCCCGTGCTTGCGTGGGTTTACTCCGGGTTCTCTGGTTTCCTCCCACAGTCCAATAACATGTATGTTAGGTTGATTGGTGATTCTAAATTGCCCATAGGAGTCAGTGAGTGTGTGTGTATGTGTGGCCCTGCGATGGACTGGCGACCTGTTCAGGGTGTACCCCTCCTGCCCTTCGCCCTTGCAGAGGCGGCTGGGATGGGCTCCAGCAGATCCCAGTGACCCCGAATTAGGGAATAAGCGGGTATAGAAAATTAATGAATAAATGACTCTTACTGAAAGCTGAGAAAAGCAGACTTGGTAGTAATGTTTTTTTTTTTAATTATAATTATTTTTTTGCATTGACGGTGTCTTAATTCAATTTAATTTTGTGCTACTCGGTTTGTGCCTTCACCCCTTGGAAGAAATCCCAATGTGAAGTTAGATCTCCGGTAAGGAAGCTCACTAAGATGACAGATTCAACTTAATTTTAGGGAAAGTGGTGACTCAGTGGTTAAGGTCTTGGACTGATACCAGAAAGACCGGGGTTCGATTCCCTGCACCACCAAGCCACCACTGTTGGACGCCTGAGCAAGGCCCTTAAACTCAGTTGTATAAATGAGATAAATATAAGTCGCTGTGGATAAGAACGTCTGCCAAATGCTGTTAATGTAATTTAAATCGACTTTATTTTTAACAGTGCGTATTGTTACAGTTGAAATATATAAATGTGCACTATGTAGTTAAAAAAAAGGCAATTATGCGAATAGAAACTCAAGGGCAAGCTACACTATATAATTCCAATATCATACCAGTAGGTCTGGGCGATATGACAAAAAGGTTATCTCGATCTTTTTTATCGATAACGATATTTCTTCAGATTTATATACATATATTTGAAATATATATTATATATTAAAAGAAAATCCAAACAATTAATGAAGCCAGAAAAATTATAGGGTTCATAAGTTGAGTTTTAATACATAGTTTATTAACAAATGCAGAAACATTCGGTGTAAGTTACTAAAATAAGCACAACACAATATTACCACCTGTTCTAAAAGCTGTCTGTTTGGTGTACTGAATAGGTACTTTTAATTTGAAAACAGTGACATCTTTAAAAGGGCATGACACACAAGTCAAATGCGGCGGCCATTTTGTTTGTTTTGTGTAGCGGTTGCCTGGCGCTAGCAGAGATGTCACGACTATGCATTCTGAGCTCAGCATCAGCTACATTCAAGAATGTTTATCGACACGTTCATGTGTCTGGACTTCATATTTTTGCTAAATTATAAAATTATAAAATTATAATTATATGATTTTTGTTGAAATGTTATTGGATTTAGAGGTGAGTGTTTTTCTTTCTTTTTATTTTTAGGTTTTGTTTATTGTGTTATTCTTAAAATGATTTGCATTATTTAATCACAGGAATCTCAGCTTTTCGAAAAAAATATGTAACATGTTTAGCCTTTTTCTTTCTGAGTGCTGTACAACACAAAGATTTTACTTATGGAACACAGTGGGAGGACGGTGAAACATTAAAGGGTTTTAATCCATATTGAGTAAAAATGCCCAGAACTTATTATCGATACGGCTATATAGTATATATCGCGATTCGATATAATATCGTTATCGGCCCATCCCTACTTACCAGCACACCTAGAAGTTTGTCTTCCCCAAAATGTTACCACAAAGTGTACAATTGACTTGAACGTCTTTTTTTTGCATCACGTTATTCCTTCAATGGAACTAAAAAACCCAAACACCCTTCCTGCATGACAATGACCATGTGCATGAAGACATGGTGTGTTCTGGTTAAAGTGAAAGACCTCAAGTGACCTATACAGAGCCCTGATTCTGACTCAACCCCAGTACACATCTTCAGGATGAACTTAAAACCCCCAGACCACCTCACCCAACTACTGATGCTAAACGAAAAAAAAAAGACCCCACAGTCACACTCCACAATCCAGTGGAACCCCTTTCCAGAAGTGTGGAGAGTTTTATAGAGCTAAGATTGAGATTAAATCTAGAATAGGATGTTCAAAAGACATGTGAACATGTTTTAGTCCTTTTATCATGGGTATCAGAGAAGAAATGCAGGCCAGGTTCTACACAGGCCAGACTTTATCATTGGTGGTCTCATCATCTATTCACTGAGAGCAGTGAACAAGTAATTGACTTCTGAGATTCACCCAAAGATGTAAACGTTGACTGATTTCAGGCAATATTGTAAATGAGCTTATTAAAATGCAGCTTGATTGCAGCATGTATCTAAGTTCCATTTAAACTCGAATCCTTAACAAGGAATTGCCGAAAAATAGACGCAATCAAAGGGTGCTGGGTCAGAGACACCACACAGCACGCTGTGATTACTTACAAAAGCAATATTGACACTTGAACACATCTAAAAACACTCGGTAGTTTTTATAACCCCAAACATATCAGGGGACTTTTAACTTTATTTTTTTTATCTTGGATTTTTTGGGATGTTTGTTCAATTTTCGCAGTATATTAAACTGTTAGGTGATGTACTGGATGAACAGCATGCTCTATGGCTGCATTTACACCGCAGATCTTGATTTTGTGAGTATATCAGATTTTTGACCTTCTTACATCATCTTAAAACTGACCCGTATCTGTTATTTACATTTACACTACACCCCGCAAAACAACGCAAGTTGGACGTACTGACCGGAAATGGAGGTGAAAACAGCGGCATAATCCATAAACGCAATGGACTAAGACGAAATTTTATTGTTGATTGTTCAGTATTTAGCTTCCATGTCATATTTAAAGGTCTGGAAAACAATGTTTTCTTTAGGTGAAGAAAAAAAAAAAAAAAAAGGAGAGGCCATGTTGCATCCTGGTCGAATGTAGCATCTTCTATGTGATATATATTTTTTTCTGCGTTATTTTTTCATTTGTTTACAGACAAGACCTTAAATGAACAAAATGAATCAATATTAAAATACACAGTTGTGCTAAGATGTATTTATATCGTGGTTGGTATCCATCTGAGTTGACCTCATGCGCCCCCGTCCTATTTATGAAATTCAAATTGCATTGACAGGTAAAAAATCCAATCTGGCATATCTGATTCATATCCGATTTATTTCTACATATGAATAGGGTCTGAAACTGATCTGAAAATATCGGAAATCCATGTGCCACATTGAAGGACAAACATCGGGATTGGATCACTTGATACATGTGGTGTAAATGCAGCCTATGAAAGGCATCAATAGAGTGTATATCAGTGGCGTACAGTGCCGTGAACACATCCCCTACTTGCGTTATTTTAACACCGGGTGGACTTTAATACGTTTTTACCTTTTCATTTCCTTCCATATTTTTATGAGTAAAAATTTTTTTACCCTGGTTAAATCACCGGTTGATGTTATTCAATTTTTGTCGAAGCAGGATTTTATTTCAAATGATTTCCAAGGATAAACATCTAAACAATGTCAAGGCTGTAACAGTAGCAGCTTGACAGGGCTGAGATTTGAACCCTCAACCTTCTAACCAAAGCTTTTATCACCGAGCCATCACATACTGCTACAAATCACTTATTTCCCTCTAACACATAAATGTCTATTTTTTAATGCTAAAACTAAGCTTTCACTGCAGCAGAAGGTTAATATGTGCAGTTGAAGGGTTTTCTTGCTAAGGTCATCTGAACAAAGCTTTTCTAAAAGGGATATTTATCTAAATTTCTTTTGTATAAGGTTCATCGCTCTGATTTGAAATCTATTAGGGATTTGACATAGGATTGTAGAGGTAAAGATGCCAAGTCAAGCTAATTATCAAGGAAAAGTATTTTTCAATAAAAAGGCATTTTTTTATCCCCACCACATGGTCTTATGTTTTATTTAGTACGTTAGTAAAATGTTGTTTTGAATGAAACAAATGTTTGTGCAATTTTTTTAGTTGAATTCTAAAGTAGGGCCATGGCATTGGATTGTAGTAAATAAGCAGAGGGGTTGCTACCTTCCCGTTAGGCTGAAATGCAGCTTAGGAGGGGGACAAGAATCTCCTGCTGGCTTATGGCACCGACTTTCTGTCGAGACCCAGCAGAGTAAAATTCTCTTTCACTTGTTTTAAATTACATTTACTTTGTCTGGCATACTAAATAATACAGTATTCACTGTGCAGTATTACACCAACACCTACCACTAACGGTGTTGTTGTCACAGTCGATCTGGTGGCACTGCATCACTCTCTGCCTACGGAATAAAAAATTAAAGGACTGGACACAACCCATCACACTGTAGAGTTCAAATTTTTACAACCACCAATTAGCCATAACATTTAACTTAACTGCTTAATACTGTGTCACAAAAACAACTTGCGACTTACATTGATCTCTTTTATACAACTGAGCAATTGGGGATTAAGGGCCTTGCTCAGGGGCCTAGCAGTGGTGGCTTAGTGGTGGTGGGAATAAAACCCCGGTCTTTCTGATATCCGTCCAACACCTTAACCACTAGGCCACCACTTTCCACCTAAAGCATGCTACGTCACAACACATTATCTCTTGCATAAAGCAGGCGCTTTTGTATGTTTCTATTTTTACATTTTTGTATTTTTACGATTTCCATTTTTTTTAACAATTTTTTTTAACTGATGACAAAAACAGCATTGACCTCTTCTGCAACCGCTGCCCAACTGAAATAATTCAGCAATTTTAATTTACCTAAACTCAGCTGGATTTTAATAACAGCACTTTTTAAAAGCCGGTCTGTAGTGTAAGCTCCACCTACTGAAATTGCAGTCCTTATTTGAGACAAGCCAGATCTGGGCATATATATATATGTATATGTATATATATTTGAAAAAGCACAACCGGTTTCCAATTGGGCTCTAGCACTGGTTCCACTTGTCTATTTTTTCTGCTTTCAACACATCAGTGTCAAAATCTGACTGTTAATCTGATACATCCCACTTTGTCACAGGTGTTTCAATAATTCATTAAATGTTTTTCTTGTTTGATCAAGCGTTATTTCTTGTGGGTCAAGTGTTATTTGACCTTCCACTTTGCATGGAAGCTCCACAACTATCCTTAAACATAAATTACTTCAGCCAAAGCTTTGGTGCAACAATGTTTTCCTGGCAATTGGCAACTGCATCTTGAAGCAGAGGCATCAAATCACTAGCAAGTAAACCCTTGAAGGCAAAGAGGAAAAACAACCTAGTTTCCAGCACCTGAAATGAGAAACATGGAATGGTTGAAATGAGATTTAAGGTTTTGGTTTAAGGGCAAGCAGCTTGTGAGCATAGCACAGTCCATCCAGATGTTTGGTTTATAGATTTACATTTACAGACACTCTTATCCTGAGCCACTTACATTTACCTCTTTTACACAACTAAGCAATTGGGGGTTAAGGGCCTTGTTCAAGGGCCCAGCAATGGTAACCTGGTGTTGCTGGGAATCAAACCCTGCTTCTCCAATTAGCAGTCCATTACCTTAACCACTACTACTAGATTTTAGATTTACCGAAATATAATAAACCATAGGCAGCACGTGGCCTAGGCTCAATTCCTGGGCAGGGGCCTTTTGGTGTGGAGTTTGCATGTTCTTTGCGTGGATTAACTCCGGGTACTCCGATTTCCTCCCTCATTCAAAAAACATGTATGTAAGGTTGATTTGGTGATTCTAAATTGCCCATTGGAGTAAGTGCGAGTGTGTGTTTGTGACCCTATGATGGACTGGCGACCTGTCCAGGGTGTACCCCTCCTGCCTTTCGCCCTTTCAGAGACAGCTGGGATAGACTCCAGCAGATCCCTGTGACCCCTGAATTAGGGAATAAGCGGGTATAGAAGATGACTGAATAAATGAATGAATTAAGATGATGATAAACAGTAGTGTAGATATACAAATCATTTTGTCGTGCAATTACCCACGGTTACTAGAACCTCAGCTTTTGATCTCATAACACCTTTGCATTAAAGTAAGAGGCGAATGAGTAAAAAGTAATCATTGTACTGGATTATAACCCACAAAGCATGATCTGAGTCTTTATATCCAAACGGAGCATGTGGTCATTATCTCAGAGGCAGATGAGAGCTTTACTTGACGAATGGCTCTAAACACTGTGGGTACTTAACATAGAGGCTCAGTTGATTGGATTGTCTCCGTGCTTGGCTTTGATTTTTGATTGGCCTAGATTTTCTGCTTGGGTATTTATGCTAGAACATGAGCGAGCTAGCTTTACCTTTCTTCACGCTTTCGCCCTATGAATCTCTTTTTCCTTGACTCGTCGACAGCCCTCATAATTTGCAATGTGTTTGTGCAGCACACTTAAGAACCATAAGGCCTCAGTACATCATAAGAAAAGGATAATAAGCATATTTTGTAATCAATATCTTGTGTTGACCATAGTCTGTCAATCAAACACCTTCGCTTACAGCCCCACAGGTATTAAATTATTACACCAGCGCATGAAATCTCACCTCCTGTTCGGGTGCTGCCTGCTGTTAGAGCTGTAGTAATAAGCTTACAAGATCACTAAGGGGGTTTGTCAGCACTTTTTCACACATTTCTCCATCAGCACAATGAGAACAGAGGGGACGTGTTGTGCAGAACCAGTGACTGCAGTAGACGTACAGGACCACGTCTCATCAGCAAATATCCTATATGGATAGGAACACCTTGAACTTGTTTTTTAAACTTAATTTTTTTAGATGTGGTTTCATTCTAATACTTTTGGAAAGGCTTTTTAAGAGATAGAAGCGAGAAACTGTGGAGATTTAGTCACAATGGTATTAGTGTGATTAGAAACAAATGTTGAGTGAGGAGGTTTTGGGTGCAGTCGGTGTTCGAGTTGATCATTCGTCAGAGCACTGTGCAGGACAATTAAGTTCTTCCGCTTCAACCAAATCACACCATGTTGTCATGGAGCTTGAGGGCTTTAGTGAACAACGGCATTGCCCTCCTTGAACTGTGTGGGTTCCAGTGAAGAGAAATCCTAATGGTGCAGCATAAGACGACTGGGTGGTTTCTAATTTGTGCTAATAGTTTGGGGACGATACAGTTGTGTATGTGTGCTTGTAAGGCGTTCGGAAACTTTGGACCATATAGTGTAAATGCAGTCATAAAGACAATGTAGGGGGCAGCCTGTGGCACCTAAAAATAGTTCAAATTTGACACTTTTTGTATTGCATCAATGCACTTTACTTTTCTATTTAGCAACATGATCCTGAAGGAAAGCTGTTTCATTTTAAGGACTGAAAGCACAATAGAAAACTCCATGACATAACTATCAGCATTGTCCACATCAGTCTACATTTTATCACCCGAGATAAAAAAAAAAAGACTCCCTTATCCAGCATGACTTTATCCTTTTATACAGCTGAGCAATTGGGGGTTAAGGCCCTTGCTCAGAGGCCCAGCAGTGGCCAATTGGTGGTGCTGGAAATCGAACACTGATCTTCCAATTACCAGTCCAACGCCCTAACCACTGCGCTACCACTTTACGGTTGCCTTATTGGCACTGTTGGACTTAATTCTGCTCAACAGCCAAAGGTAGTTACTTGAGTTAAAGTTACTTGAGTAATAGTAGTAAAGTATCAAATGCTAAGACTATTCATGTAGTGAGTTTCTAGGTTCTTTGGATCTGATTAAATGAAGGGAAAATCCTGAATCCAAAAAAAAAATACTTACAAACGACTACATAAAAGACTTTAGATTAAACGCTAAAGGATTTAATAGTAACTTAAAGTTAGGTTTAAGTAAGTTTAAGTAAGGTTGAAGTTCCCAATGTTGCAAACAGAATAAACTTAAAACTTAAGAAACCAGAAAACGTTTGTACAGTTAATGATCCTAAATAAAGAGTTACCTTGGTTGCATGTTACCATGAAACTACCAATAGAACACAATTCTTTTTTTAACAATTACATGTTTACTGTATAAACTGGGACGTCAAAACATACCAACTATGTATTAATCGTTTTCTTGTATTGATGTGTTTCAAAATTGCGTGACTAACACGTCTTGCAGTTACCACCTTAGCTTTACCGCAGCTGTAATTATCATTCTGGTTGGCTAACTACTGTATATCATCTTTTTTTATTAGCGTATTGCTTTAGTTTTAGATCTTTAGGGTGCCTCCGACTCTAAATCCTCAAGCTAGATTGCAGTGGTTGGGTATATATATTTCTTGAAGGACAGCAAAATATAGCCTGTCCTTTACAGTCATGAGATCCATGTGGGTATTGCTGTTTGTAGTTTGAGAAGTTTAGATGGCAGATTTAAAAGTAACTCACAGAAGCACTCATAGATTTGAAGGTCCTGGTGAATTAAGTTTCTGGTTGTGAGCATCTGACAAAAGTACTTCTTGTTTTTCCCGAAATCGTTGTAAAAATGGTAGCACGAAAGGACAAGTTTTCTGTCTACTGACAACCACATTTAGTTTGCCTACTTAAAACTCTCTCAGGCAACAAGAAACCCATTTAAACAATTGTTTAAATAGGGAAGAATTCCCAAGTGCCATCAAGGGGATTCTGATTTGGGATCCTCTTGGCCAAGGATCAAATACAGTTGTTTACTGAGGGACAAACCATGACAAGCAACAAAGATTTGGGAACCTAGGTCTCATGGTGGTAAAGGGATACTGTGGTATAAGGAAAAATTTACATTTACAGCATTTGTTAGACGCCCTTATCCAGAGTGACTTACATTAAACTCAATTGGGGGTTAAGAACCTTGATCAGGGGCCCAGCAAGAGTTCTTCCAATTAGCATTTTAACGTCGCAACCACTGCACAACCACTTCCCCAAAAAAGTGTCTATTCTTCCCCTAAAAGTGTCTATTCTAGTGTCAGTTGATGGAAATGTTTATTGCAAAAGAAAGAATCATTCGCTGACATCAGAAAGTGCTGTCAATTGTAGGCATTAAGTCTGATGAGTGGAGGCATGCGTTGATTTTAAGGCATTTAGTGGGCATTATCGATAGGGTGCTGGTCTTACGCAAGGTGTTAAAGCCTTAAGTATCAGAGGTAGAAAGACTTGAGGAGTAAACCCCCAGGACATATTGAATGGTGGATGGAAGGCAGATGGTGACCTCATAGATTGTGTTCCCACACTGTCCATTGGATGTTCCGCCAACGGTTCTTGGCAGTGTTGAGTGATTAAACACAGTAAGTGTAATTGCAACTACTGTGTGATATTTATTAATAAATTAAAAACTGTAGTTGTTGATCAACGCTATGGGAATAGCTGTTATGGGTAATTGGTCAACTTAAGGTAGTAATGTGTTACTCCAGTTTTGAGTATTTTCCTGTAATCATTCTATCTGATGGTAAAATTCTCACACTTTTATCCTTTTATTTTAATCAATATTTAAGTAATATGTAATAAGTCCAGACCGACTTACATTATTATCTGTTATACAACTAAGAATTTGAGGGTTAAGGGCCTTGCTCAGGGTGCTGGGAATCGAACCCCCGCTCTTCAAATTGGTAGGCCAACACCATAACCACTGCACTACCACTTCCCCTCATGATCATTTTTCCCATAATTCTAGCAATAGTGCATGGTCATCTCCTTATCCCACTTTAAAGTTCCTTTCCTATTTGGCCTTTTTCTTTAAATCTCAAGCTGCTAATTAAAAGTAGCCACATCCAATCAGGTTTCATAAAAGGACCCTTCAGATAAGCTTTTTGAGAGGCTAGAAAGAGCACACGGTTGCGCCAAATGCTGGATTCATAACAGAAAGAAGAAAAGGCCTGTAATTGGCTTGGTGGCTTTCACATTTTAAAACGTGGACACCATATTTTATTTGCCCCATTCACCATCCTATCTCGTCAGGTTTGTGAAGAAATATGACCATTGCGACATCTGCGATAGACTGGAGAAGAACCGATGACATGACTTAAAGGTTTATAAACAACGGTTTGTAAGAGAAATACTTGACCTAAGATGAAGCCTATCATCCAAAGCTGATTTATTTCACACTAGTGAGTGCAACATAAAACACACACACTCACACACACACACAAAATCCCTAGCTGTCTCCTGCATGCTGTTTGGATGCCCTGCCAGTGCTTATCTAATGATTTGGGAACAGAGCATGCTCAAACAAGTCAAATCTCAACTCAAGCAATAATTAAGCCTTTTGGGTTTTTATAAATAAAAACTGTTCATGTGTGTGTTTGTCTGTCAAAAACTTCCATCTGCTGTATTCAGATCAATAGCTCTGTGATGTTTGGACGGCTTTCAGTCAGCATTGTGTGTTTGACTGCTGCCAGACGCAAAGGAGATTTGTTTCATTTTGATTCAGCATGGCGGATTGTCAGCTAGTCCTCCACGTAACAAAAAGCTTCTGTGTGTTTGATGGCCGGTACCTTTCGCTAAAACTGTCCATCATTAGAGTGGTCTGTGGTTCTCTTCCTTAAATAGTTCTACATGAGCTGAGTCATGATTGGGTTCCTAATAGAAAATGATCGGTAAAAGGCATCTTCACTATAAAAGTCTTTGCTAATGTGAAGATGAGAAGCCCGATGGTACCATTGGTAACAGGAAAAGTCAAGTAAGGTTAGGCATGTTAGAGTCCCCCTTAGCCACAGCAAGGGCCTTGTTCAAGTGCTCAACTTTGGCAGCTTTGCTATGATGTAGCTTTCATCCAATCAACAAACCAGAACCATTTTAAAACGCCACTGATTTATGACCGAATCAGCAGTTTATGAGGTCTTGCTTCTTACTCAGCACTTTAAAGCAAACTGTATCATTGAGCCTGCTATCAATATGAAATCAGTAGAGTCCTGTGTTAGTAGTACTATTGATTATTAAGCTCTGCTGAGGATGGCACTCTGCTGTAGCATTATTAATGGTGTTCCAGGTTGGATTTTGAACTTGTTTGACTATATCTAGATGTAGATGTTTATCTGAGTTTATTTGAGTTTTCTGGCATCAAAAGTAATAAGACATCTGACCACCACATCCACATGTGTTTTCCGATCATCCTATTGCAGCATCACTTTCTGACCATGATTTATACCTGCATTGCACAGTATTATTGGTCTTGGAAACGATTATACCAAAGTAAAACCCGTATGTAATTATATAAATCATTAACATCATCTACAAGAGGTTCGACTTTTTACAATTTGATTGTTTGCTTTTATGGGAGGAATTTCGTTTTTAAAAATTGGTGCCTCCTTTAAGGTGGTCTGATAAGTTTTCTTAAATTTCGAATTTTGTTTTATTTTGTTTTCATAGTTAACAAAATATGTAAACAATTAATATTTTATTTTATACTGTTCCAGCCAGCATTTTTTTTTTCTAAAAGTGATTACATTTTTCTGTGCAGTGGGGCGTCTCCTGATCGAGTTCAGCTCTCTGATGAGCATGGAGAGAGTGCAGAGGGAAAATCCCAACGTAACAGAAGGGGGCAAGTACACACCACCGGACTGTCGACCCAAGCAAAAAGTAGCTATTATCATTCCATTTCGGCACAGAGAGCACCACCTGAAGTACTGGCTTCATTACCTGCACCCAATCCTACGAAGGCAGAAGATCGACTACGGGATCTACATTATCAACCAGGTGTGTGTGAAAATTATGTCTAACTACAGGTTTAAAGAAAGTGGTGTAAGAATTTGTTAATAGTTTGTCTTCAGCTGTGTGCTTTAAGGTGTGCTCCAAGGCTGGATGCTTTGAACGGTAAAGTTGCGTATTTTGGAGTGGATAGAATCAAGAGTGATGTGTGTGTTGTGATTAAAAAACAGCTCAAGAGACAGACTTTTACCAGACTGGGATTGCCTACATCTGTGTGTAAAATATTTCGGAACATATATATGATAATATATGGACAAAAGTATTGGGATCTAGTATTGGGAAAAGACCTAACCATCCCATCTATATACAGTATACAAATGTACCTCCACATTTATGGAAAGGTTTTTTTTTACTAGATTGTATTGTGTGTCTGTAGGGATTTTCTTTATGTAGTCACAATAGTATTAGTGAGACCAGACACTAATGTTGGGTAAGGTGGTCTGAGGTGCAGTCAGTGTTTGAGTTCAATTGTTGTTAATTTGCACATTTAATGTCTACCTTATCTTACACTGTGGTTGGCGCTATTGCGTTATCTTACGTTCTCTATTGTCTTTTTTGCACTGTCTTTGTAATGTTTGTATTGTTTATTGCGCTGTCTGTTTCTGCACTGTCTACACTAGGTTGCACACATGCACTTTATGTCTATCCTGCTCTTTGTTGTTTTGTGGCATTCTATGTTTTGTGTAGCACCAGGGGGTCCTGGAGAAACGATATTACATTTCACTGTGTACTGCATTCCGCTATATATGTTTGAAATGACAATAAAGCTCCTTTAACTTGAACTAGAACTTGAACTCAATGGAGTTGAGTCAGATTCAGGGATCTCGAGTTCGCTCTGAACTTAAGACACTCAAGTTCTTCCTCTCCATCCAGAACACACCATGTCTTTGATGGAGCTCAGGGGCTTTGTGCACAGGGGTATTGTCACGCTGGAACAGTTTTAATGTTAAGACCATTAAGCCAACTGAAGTTTTGCACAAAACCTTAAGGATTCCCTTTAAATAAATTAAATAACTATTTCCTGGAGTGTAGGGTTTTAATTATCCCATGACTGGAGGATATATGGAAGATATAGCGTACACAAATTGTATGAAACGGCATTTGGAAGCATTATATCCATCAGTGAGATTAACATCATCCTTTCTTTGTCAGTCTGTAAGCACGCTTGCTTTATAAAGAGCTGTCACACTCCGTCTGTGAAACATCGGTCTGTTCTTAATTTTAAAAAATAAAGTTCATTTCTTTTTTTCCCCCCTGCATTTAGGAACAAATAGACAAAAACAGAAAACACAGTTCCTCAAATGCACTTTTTTATTCTGCTGTGTCCTCTGTACTTAATGAGCTGTGGTTAGTGGTGTCCATCCAATGCCTGCCCTGTCGTGTCCTAATAACTCCCACTATCTCTCTCTCACACTCACACACACACACACAATGTAAGAGTTTTTCATGAAGCTGACACACACTGTGTCGGGGGAAAAAACCTGAACCTTTCGGAATTGTAAGCATTGTGCGTTCTTACAGTTTTCAGTTATTATTGTTGAGGCTGGTGCACAAACAGACTTTTCATTTCTTTCCTTTTTGTTAGCTTTTAGTAAATTCTCTGATTGAAAATCTTCTAAACAAAACAAAAAAGTTGCAGAAAGTTGTGACATTTACATTTGTGGCATTTGGCAGACACCAAATGAGCGACTCAAATGACTCAAACAAAGCAGTTAAGGGCCTTGCTCAGGGGCCCATTAGTGGTTCTGGTATTAAACAAGAGATTCTTCTGATTAGCAGTCCAACACCTCAACTACCAAATTGCTGCGTTTTGTAATGCTAATAAAGAATTCTGTTCAAAACATTAGACAAGCTAAATCACATTATACCCAAGCACTTCTCCTACTCCGAAAGGCTGTGTGGTTCGAAAACAATAGGATCTGGCAGATGCTGCACAATAGTCTGGCTGAAACTAAACTGTCTGTACCATCCTGGCTTTTGCTCCATGCTGTCCCATATGACAACATGTTCCAGATTTGGAAACCTATTTAGGGTAATATGCTAATGAATCATAGAATCATTGTGGATCTCTATGTTCGCAATTTGAGACAATTTAAATTTATCCGCAGAATGTAAGTATGTATTTGCATTTTTTTGTGCATTGTACAGTGCATGTAAGCATAATTATCCACAATTATTTTTATTTGTGTCCGAGTTCTTCCTAGACTCGTTGTCCCACACCTGAACTACGTCACCTGGGGCTACAAGTGGAGGTTTAATTGTTATTTACATTTGCAGTATTTGGCAGACGCCCTTATCCAGAGCGACTTACAATATTCCTTGTTATACAACTGAGCAGTTAGGAGTTAAGGGCCTTGCTCAGGAGCCCAGCAGTGGTGTCTTGGTGGGGCTGGGAATCGAACCCAGGTCCTCAAGTTGGTGGTCCAACAACTTAACCACTGCGTTACCACTAATTGTTATTTAAATGGTCTGTTCTGTTGTCGGCAAAATAATCTACCTGTATTGTTCTACAGTAAGTAAATAACTCACTAATTCTTGTAATGGGAGCTGTCAACAATATTTTCCCCCCCTAACAGATCGGGAAACCTGTCAGTCTGTGGCATTAAGCAATAGGAGTAAAATATCCTCTTTGGCAAACATTTACACGTCAATTAGCATACAAGGTACAAGGGCTTAGGGAAAAAACAGAATTGGTTACTAATTTGTCTTTAGCTGTGTTCTCCAAGGTGTGCTCCAAGGCTGGATGCTTTGAACAGTAAAGATGAGTATCTTAGAGCGCATAGAATCGAGAGTAAACTGTTGTGATTAATAAACAGTTTAAGAGGAATTGCCTACATCTGTGTGTGAAGTATTCCGGAACATTTTATATGCATGTAACATATATACAAAAGTATTGGGATAGCTGACCATGCCATCTATATACAGTATGTGTTCTGAACATCTTATTTCGGATTAGTCTCACTCTCTAAGGATTTTCTAATTTAAAGCTTTGTGTAGTTGAGAACATTACTGAACAAATGAAGTATGGCATATGACTGCTCAATAAAATTTATCTTAAGTAATAGCTTTTAGTTCTAGTAGTCCTGTTTTTTTACTGTTGACATTATGGCCATCATGTTTCCTCCCATTCAAAAACAATATTATCCGTTTGTTCCAGCTATTTAACACATTGATCCTTTGCTATTTAAGCATGTGGACTGTGGACGCAGTTTAGTCTACCTGTATGGTTGGCTTTCTATTCTAAACAGAATCCTGTTTTCTAAAGTGCCTTTATTGTGCCATATTTTAAAGGGTTTTTAACCATTTAGCCTTAGGTCTAAGACTATACCAGTCTTATTTTATGTGCCACTAACCTTGCCAAGCATAAACAAAAGGTTAAGAAAGTGATGGCAAAAAGGACCATCTGGTTGCTGCTCCTTGCAGACTTTTATCCTGGATCATCATTTTTCGATAAGCAGTAACACAGCAAACTGCCTCCATATTCTTCCCAGTGAGGCAAATCATTTTACGTTTTGTATCCACTGAGGTAAAAGTGTGAAAATTGAAGTGTAGCAAACATTTTCCTTCTACTACTTTCCTTTATGCTCAGGGTAGGGTCCCTAAAGCTTTGTGGACAAAATAGAGCTGTTGAAATAAAGGGAAAAAATGTTTAGTACACACTTCCTGCAGCTTCTATGGTCTGCTGCTCCTGAAGCTCATTATTCACTGGGCAGGCACCCCAAACTCATACTCTCACGCCTCTTTTAGATTATAACCCCCCCAACTAACTCTAACCAAGCCTATTTAAACCCGAAAACCCCAAACTCTAGCTCAAGCTTTTTGTCACACCTCTTTTCAGACTTTGGCAGTGGTGGCTCAAATGTCTCCGATGCTGAGTCATTGTTTGGATGAGCAGAGTTCAAGCCCCACCGCCGCATTGTCGCACCAGTCTGTCAATGTTGGGTCCTTGAACAGGATCCTTAACACTTCCTGCTCCAGGAGCGCTGTATCATAGCTGACTCTGCATTCTAATTCTAACTTTCTAAGATGGGATATGTGGCGAAACTAGAGACTATATGTCACAAATAAGCATCTTTACCCCCTTTTAAAAACCCTCTAAATATAAAATCTCTTACAAACTTAAAAATTCTAGTGCAAGCCCCTTCGTACCTGAAACCCCTAACCAACCCTAAACTTCAGTAGAAAGCTCTATATCAACCCCTCTGTCCCAACCCCCTCCATCTAAGTTGTCCTTGGCTCTTTGTTAAGCGTCCGAAGAGTCCAGTGAGAATGTAGGGTAGCTGCCAGGAACTTGGGCCAATGTTTCTCTGTCCCTCATCACGCTCATCATGTCAGCTGGCCAATGGCCTAGTGATTTGGGCTCAAGTGATAAACAATATGTTGACATGTGAACTTGCATTTACTAATGAGGCTCCGCATTGCAATTTTTTTTGGGCTGTCATCAATGTTTCCGTGTAAAGCCACAATAATGCCACAATAAATGTAATGTGCAATAAACATTACGGTACATACTAATACCAACAAGACTTGGTATCATGGTGTCAGGAGTGTATTTAGTATTTTAATTAAATTGTATGTGCCAGTAACAGGTTACAGTTAGTCATTTAGTACAGCACTGTATATTTATCATTGTTATTGGTGTATGTTTTTAAATATAATGCCTCGGTACAATAGACTGAAATGGTTAGACAGATATACAGAGTATTTACATTGATTAGCTAGTTTCAATATTTCAGGCAGAGTCCAGATACTAGGCCAGAGGTCTGCAATAAATGATCCATGCGCATATGTGGTATTTTTGTAGTCATTATTCTGTGTTTAGGTTGTTTACTTGTATGGGTTTATTCCAAAGCTCGGGCAGTAAAATCAGAAATAAAAATTTCCAAAATTTCATTATACTGGCTTTAAAATGAAGCGCTTTAGAGAGGTGGGGGTTGGGTTCCATAAATTAGATTCACAGTTGAAAGGGGTTCTTTTTAATGACCCTGTCTATGTTTTTCTTGATCCTAATTTCCCTATTTCTTTATTTATACTTCATGGCTTGTTTGCCTTTTACCTGCCTACTTAAACCAAACATTAATCCTGTCCATAGTGGTAGTTTGTTGGGTTGCATTACTCGATGCTTTATTTTCTCTGCTGAAAATAACATACAAAAGAGCAGACAGTTAATCAGATTACAACGTTTTAAAATGCTCAAGGTTGTGGTTGGATAACAGTGTGACAGGATAGGGAGAGAATGAAAAGAACAGAAACATAAGATGGGGACACTGTAGAGGAGAAATAAGGATAAAGAAATGAGAACGAATGAAATCGAGTCCGTGGATGACTTTGCTAGAAATCTAAGGTTCGGCTGTAGATCCGGCGATCAACACGTATGTAACGTTAATATGCTTAGAAATAAAGCCAAAGTAGTGTAATAATATCTATTTAACTAAAATGTCCTTGGTTACCAGTTAATCGGAGTTGTTTAATGCTTATGAACATGTGCTGAGAGACTGAATGGGTCAAAAAAGTTAACCTTGAATCAAAGTCCTTGTTAACTTAGATAAAATCCCTTCTAGATAAACGAAGCATCTCTAGTACATGTGTTAAAGAAGCAAAATATGTATCTGTGTTTTGTTTTTTGTTTTTCTCAGACAATAGCTCGATTGCCTAGACATGATGTACAACAAAAATGGATTCAGCGCTCTTGTTTGTAAAGAAGGAAGTAAGTTACAAATATAGATCAATCATTTTTCTCCAACAAATCAAATCACAGTAGTGTGCAGAGGCTGTCCCTTGCTGTGGCACCAGTCAGCTGTAATCCATTTGTTCCACAGCAAATTCACACCATGTCCCAGCAATTTTGCTCAGTTTGAGCTGTCTGCAATCACCGCCGGTGTGTATGGGGGATAGAGGGACCGTCATGTCAGCACTGGCTCTTATCTTCAAATCTTTTTTCCTGGAAAAGACAGTTGAAATAAGCATTGTTCCGTATTGTGACATCTTGCTCATCTATAGAGTGAGGGGGACAAAATGGCTTGGAGAAAATATCTAATCGGAGTGGGACACATTCCCTCCTGAGATGTGGTGGGCAACTATAAGAAACCGCTGACCTCTGTGATTGCCAACAACGGTTTTGCTACCAAGTACCAAGTCATGTTTTGTGAAGGGTTCGAATATTTATTTTTTTCTCATTAAAAAGAAAATCAATTTATAACTTTTTTTCGAAATGTGTTTTTCTGGAAGGTTTTGTTGTTATTCTGTCTAAAATAAACCGACCATTAAAATAAGAGACTGATCGTTTATTTGTCAGTGGACAAACGTACAAACAATTTTTCCTCTAACTGTACATACCCCATCAATTACCCTATTGTCATTAGCTTTCTGGTCTGAATGGGGATAGGGGCTTATGTTGCCTCATAGCAAGACGCCCTGGTTCGATGCATGTCTGTGTGTGTGTGTGTGATGTGTGATCTGTGCCATGGACTGAGGATTGATTGGAAATGTTGATGATATTGTGAATCTTGGTATGAATGAATGATATTTGATCTAAGTATATTGAAAGCGCCTTAGTTTGGGCTAAGGAAGCAAAGGTTGCCATTATTTTCTTGTTTATAACACCTGCGCTGAAGCCAGTGCTGTAGTGGAGAGCAGTAAGAAGACATGCATAAAATATTTTTTATATTAACTGTTTTAACTGTTTGTTTGTTAACACTTTGAGCCTAAACTTAGCACAGGAGGCTACAAATGCTAAGGACATAGCTTGATAGACATATGTTGAGGTTTTCTTTGGGAGTGACGATGTTGGACAGGATTAGGAACGAGTTCATCAGGGGGACGGCTCATGTTAGATGTTTTGGGGAGAGTGGGGAGAAAGTCAGGGAAGCCAGATTCAGGGAACAGCAGATTGAGGTGGTTTGGACATGTACAGAGAGGAGGGATAGTGAATATATCGGTAGGAGGATGTTAGAAATGAAGCTACCAGGCAGAAGGCAAAGAGGAAGACCAAAGAGGGGGTGTATAGATGCGATAAATGACATGAAGTTAGTGGGTGTGAATGAAGGTCATGTAGAGAATAGGGGCTAGGTGGGAGACAGATAATTTGCTGTGGAGACCCCTAAAAGGGAGGGAACAAACGAAGGAAAAAAAAAAAGAAGAAAGAGAAACTAGTTTTTTAAGTTAGATTTTCTTGTTAGAATTTGTGACAATAATAAAACCTGTCTAACTTTATTCCTCTTGTTACAAACAGGTTTAGTATTTCAAAACTATATCAGGGGGGAAACGATAGAATATGCACCTTTCTAGTTTTTTATCCATTTAATTTATAACAAATAACAGTTATTTAACAGTTTTTTTAAACTTGCAAATCGAGCAAGTTTAGGACAAACCATTTCTTTTTAAAGGGGGTTGTCCAAAATGGGTAACTTTGTTGAAAGTTGGCATGAAATATTGGAACACATACAATAATAGGAAACACGCCCAAAAATATTGATTTTCCTGTTCTACTTAAAGGCAAAACTGCAAAATCAATTTTATGCTTAAATTTAGAGTCAAATGAGCAATTTTGCTAATTGATAATTGAGTCAGTTTAGGACAAACCATTTTTTTTTTAAAACAGGTAACTTTATTGACAGGTTTTTTTTGGGGGGTAAATATAAAATAAGGTACATTACAAAAACACACAGTTTTTGAAGAAGAACGCCACCAATTGATTTTCTATTCTACCCAAACGCAAAACTTTTAAATCGATTCCAAATTTAAGGTCATTTTATATGCTTTTAAATTCAGAGTCAAATGAGCAATTTTACAAAATCAGGCAGCTCGATTCTGGGGTTGCGTTATGAAAATTGAAGCTATAGCCACCACATGTGGAAATTTTTCTGTAGGAAAATAAACTTTCGAGCCTTGTTAGTGATTAAAATAATTAAAAATCAATTTTACGAACATGAGATGTACCCCCAGTTTTAAAGTACCCCCTGCATTTTATCTTTGATCAGTGTATTATGCGTAGAGTGGTGTAGCTTAGTGGTCAAGGTGTTGGACTGCTGATCGAAAAATCATGGGTTCAATTCTAGGAACCACCAAGCTGCCACTGCTGGGCCCATGAGCAAAGCCCCTAACCCTTAGCTGCTTAGCTGGATAAAATGTGAATTAATGTAGGTCGTTCTGGATAAGTGCGTCTACCAAATGTCAGAAGTGTAAAGATGCAGAGCGCTGATTAATTAAATGTCAAGAACATCTGAAGAATAATGTTTTTTAAAGAGCATTATTAAAATCTAGGATCTGGTTGAATCTGTACTAATGGTTACAAGCGGTGTACATGATGTGTGGCCTTTAACTGAACCCCTTTAAACCAAAGCTTTATTTGGTGTGTTTTGTCAATGTTTAAAACAATCTAATGGTAGCGCAGTAGTCAAGGTTTTGGAATGCTAATTGGAAGATCTGGGGTTCAATTCCCAGCAAAACCAAGCTGCCACCGGTGGGCCCCCGAGCAAGACCCTTAACCCCCCAATTTCTTAGTTGTATAAAAGAGGTAAATGTAAGTCACTCCGGATACGCAGTAAATGTATTCCTCTTTTCAATCCGCTTTATTTCTTTTATCTTCTCTTTCTTCCAACACGGCTTTAGAAACATGGAAGTAGAACGTCCTGGATTTTTGCTTTCAAAGTCTTTCTTAAAAGCCAGCAGACACCTGGGGTGAAAGCCATGAACCTTGCTTAATAAAATCAGCCCGGTTTCCATTCCGCCTGCACCACCAAAGGCGTAAAGGTCAGCGAATATGGAGTTTTTAACAGTTTAGAGGTGTTGAAAGAAAAATATTTGTGTGAAAGGTTCAAAGGTTGACTAGTAGATCCCGTAGGCGGTACTTTTCCGATCGGGTTTATTTAATAATAGTTATAAGAAAAAAACATTTGACTGAAAATATTTGTTGCTACGTTTTAATTAGAAAGCAAAAGGACTTTTTTTATGCCGTGTTTATCCCAGGCTTAGACTCTTAATGTAAAAGCATTTTTTGTAGGCGAGATGCCAGTAGTCATAACGCCCATATTGTGGTTTTACATCATATTATATAATTTCTTCGCCAAGAAACACTAGCCCTTCTTTTACACCTGCCCCCACATAGTCATAGGTTCGTTCTGTGCTTCATTGTGATTTATATCCGTATAACATCTCATCTTCTCATGTTCGTTCAGAGCTTTGTGTTCTGGTCGAGTCATGTGGAACTGTATGTCATGTTTATGTACGAGCAACCAGCTTTTGACCCTGAGTAAAGTGAAGCTGGGTAGGATGACGGCAGATACAATGTTTGATTTTTTTTTTTTTTTTTAAGCAGGTAGTCGGTGTTAAGCATCTTCCATTTTATGTAATAAAATTCATAAGGTTTTTCAAATTTTACAGAAGAAAAAAGGTGTCTGAGTGATTCCTGAAAGATCAGGGTTCGATTCCCAGTGCACCTGAGTTGCCACTGCAGAGCCCCTGAGCAAGGCCCTTACGCTAGATGTATAAATGGGGTAAATGTAAGGCGCTCTGGATGGGGAGTCTGTCAAATTATGGGCAAATTGGTAGCACAGTGGTTAAGGTGTTGGACTACTAACTCCAAGATCGGGGTTTGATTCCCAGCACCACAAAATGGCCATTTCTGGGCCCCTGAGCAAGGCCCTTAACCCTTAATTGCTCAGTTGTATAAAAAAAGATAAATGGAAGTCACTCTGGATAAGGGCATCTACCAAATGTTGTAAAAGTAATAAAATTTAAAACATTTTGATCATCGAAATCATCAAATCTCATTTCATCTCATTTTCTATCCAGGTAAGTTGTTGAAGTTTAAGGAGGTTATTTTTATTATTTTATTTTAAAATAATAAAGTAATTTATTCACTAAATAATAAATAAAAATTACTGTATCTTTCAGAAATATAAGAAATTCTATAAATATCCGAAATCATTACAACTTGTTGGTGCTGGGAAATAAATTCCTCCCATCAGCAGTCCATCACTGCCTCCAACATAGTGTGCAACCTTTCCTAAGCTCCAGCACCCAGTGAAGGCTCCTTGTGTTATAATGTGGAAAGTTTATTAAATATATACACAGCAAATATGACCAGATTGTTCCACTACGTCAAACATATTTGCTTTTACCACTACAAGTAAAACACTTTTTTTTTTTACATATTTTTGGTCTAAGGCTGAGGCTGAGACACATATTTTCCGAACAGGCCATATGGTATGGACTAACTGTGAAACTATTAGATTAGATTAGAATGGTGTGTGTGTGTGTGTGTGTAATTAACTAATTGGGCAAGTGTGTAAGAAGCAAACAGGAAAAAATAGACATTAATAAAATTATCCATCCATCCATCCATCCATCCATAGTTATATTATATAATAATGTCTATTTTTTAGTTTGCTTTATAGAAACTTGCTCAGTTTAGAAATAAAAGAAAAGAAATATTATTTAATTATTTATTATTATTTAATATTATAATAATCTACTCACTAATGTTAGAACTTGTCTAACTGATAAGGGGCCCCTTATCTTTAATAAAAATACGAATTTATAGCCAAAAGGATTTTTTCGGTATGTCTGCAGTCTTTGTCCAGTGCACTGTTTGTTTCAGCTGTATTTATTTAAGATCTCGTTGACTACAGCTTTAAATCATCTCATTCAGCTGTAGAAGGAAGCGTAGGTGTATATCAGTGAGGATCTATTTTGGGTTGTGGCTTTTGGAGATGGTGGAACATGGTGTATTCGGACAGATTGGAAGGCTCAGTAGGTGGAAGCTCATGTTGTGTAGCAGGATACACACAGATTTTTTTTTAAGGGCGTTTGCTTTTGTATTAAGTTGGTGTAAGGAAATCTATGCTGCAGCTTTAAACTTCTTTTTCTTGCTTGGATTTTTAGAAAAGTAAAAAAAAAAAAGTGTTATAATTGATGACAGGGTTGTGTTTTGGTAAGTTATACGCGTTACAATAAATATATGGATACAGGGGTCTCGATAAAAATGTATCATGATATATTGCAATACTGGTAGATTGGAATGGGTTGAGAAATGTGTCAGGAGTGATGTGTGACAGGAGACTATCAGCTAAAATCAAGGGGAAGGTGTACAAGACAGTGGTGAGACCAGCTATGATGTATAGTTTAGAGACAGTGGTAAGACCAGATATGATGTACCAGCAGATAATGTTAGAGACAGTTTAGAGACAGTGGTATTGAAAGCAGCTATGATGTACGGTTTAGAGACAGTGGTGAGACCAGCTATGATGTATGGTTTAGAGACAGTGGTGAGACCAGCAATAATGTATGGTTTAGAGACAGTGGTAAGACCAGCTATGATGTATGGTTTAGAGACAGTGGTAAGACCAGCTATGATGTATAGTTTAGAGACAGTGGTAAGACCAGCAATAATGTATGGTTTAGAGACAGTGGTGAGACCAGCAATGACGTATGGTTTAGAGACAGTGATGAGACCAGCTAGATTGGTTGATGAGACCAGGTATGGTTTAGAGACAGTGGTAAGAGCTACTGGTGAGTATAGTTTTGGTGAGACAGGTATGATGGTATGAGGTATAGTTTAGAGACAGTGGTGAGACCAGCAATGACGTATGGTTTAGAGACAGTGATGAGACCAGCTATGATGTATAGTTTTTGGTTTAGAGGACAGACATGAAGTGGTAAGACCAGGTATGATGTATAGTTTAGAGGGGACAGTGGTGGAGACCAGCAATGACGTATGGTTTAGAGACAGACGAAAGATGAAAGGAAAAGATATTGCAATACAATCTAAAAAAATTAATGAATGTAAAACAAATAGATCAAAACACAACAAATAGGCTCTTATTTTTTGCCTCCGAAACATTGAGTGTGTATTTTAGTGACAACTTGTTTTGACACGCAATAAAGGTTCTAATTAAAAAATGACAAAAACATAACCTTAGTAAATCAGATTAAAACGTAATTTAAATGTGTGTGTTAAACTGTAATTTTTTTGTTAATGTATTTTATAAAATTTTTTATGGCTCTGTCGGGGGATAGGGTGGGTGGTGTTTGGTTACTAACACAATACAGTATATATGTAACTAATTTTTAAGATAATGTTTGAAAACAATAAATAGTATAAAAACAAACAAACAAATAAAAAAAAATCTTAAATTTTATATCGTAAAAAAGTATTAGGATAATTAGCTGTATCAATACTTTTACTTATCTAAAATTCATGATGTGCAGGATGCCAGGTGCTTTGCCCTGCCAGGCCATTAGAGGGCAACTGCAAAACTTTAACTTACCATTTTGTAGACCTTGTGCCTTATATCTGTTTGTTTTCTGTAAATTATCATGTGAGTCTCTATGTCTTGTCCTAACTGTGTTCCGGTGTTTCTTGTTTAGGTACCTAGTTACAGGGGTATAAATACACAAACTAATTAGCTTGTGTATTTATACCCCCATGTTTGTTTGTCTTGGTTTTGCATTGTCGCATGTCGCAGTCAATGTTATGGTCTAATGTTGTGTGTTCATGTCCATGTTTCAGGTTATGTATCTGCAACCCTACGATTTGCGACAGTTAAGCAACGTTAGCTCATGTGGCACGTTAACGACTTCAAGGAAGCGAAACCATTTCAGTATTTTAGCAAAAGTACTGATTAAAAAAAATATCGTAGTAAACGTCCTGGCATTTTCCAAGTTCATCTAAATTTACTACGTGAAAAAATTCAGAAGAAGCTAAAAATATTTTTGCATATCCCATATTTAGTGTTCGAGCACCGGGTTAATTTAAAAAACAGGACGAAAAGTTTAAGCTCAAGGGCCCAGCAGTGGTAAAAAGCTATATATATATTGTCGATTTAATCAATGTTGACTAATCGTTCCAGCCCTAGCTGTTGGTTAACTTTAGATGCCCAGGTTCTTTTGTAAAAGGTGACCGATTTATTGGTATTGAATATTTGTTTGATTTGCTTTCAAGCTTCAAGTATGTTTGGGAAAGTTTTTGGCATCAAATCCCAGACCTCCAGTTTTTTTTTTTTTCTCAGCTGTATTCATCAGTGAGTGCTTAAAATGTCAGGATGTTGATCAAATGTTTCATGACAAAATAGATTTTGTGACACCAAAGGAGGATAAACCAATAAATCCAATGCTGCATTCCTGATTCAAAGAACTGGAATTACTGCTATTATAGCGGATAAAAGGCTGGTAAGGGACGGCGACATACCAGACACATTCCACCAGCGGTGTCCTAGAGTGCCACGTCGGCTCAGAGACTCAGCTAATGAGTTTTGGAATAAGCTTCTGTATCTCTCTTTTGTCACTGTATTTGTTTTGGGAAGCCGCCATGAATTCCCCAGCCGACTCGCTTCATTCTGGTGCCTTGATAAAATTTCATGTTGTCATGGTGTCGATGAGATTTGATGAGTTTCAGTTCATCATCTCTTCATATTAATTACTAATACAAATTCAATTAAATATGGCCTCCTGGGACAGATCAACTTAAGGGTCAATATTGATGAAGGCTATTCATTTTATTTAGCACATACAAGGACTTGCTACATTATTGGGAACAGATTCACAGTAATACATTTATCCAATCACAGAGGCAGCAGTGCGATGAATAACAACCGGCAGGAGGAAATGTAATTTTAGTGATTTGACCAGGCATGGCAGTTGGCGCTGGATAGGATGCTGTGTTTTTTTGCAATTTTTACACAAAATATTGTATAGAGTTGAAGTGAGTTCCAATTAATGAAATGTCTCTTAGTAGAAATGCCTTTTCCATGTGAGGTAAATGTTCCAAATGTTGCCACTATTGCTCAAATAACCAATGTTTAGCACCAAAAGCTATTACAAAGCAACCAAAAATGTTAACCACAACTTCTTGTAAATTTTAGATCATGTCATCCATCATACCCTTTAGAAGAAAAGTATTGTAACCACAATCTGCCCTGGTATAATAATAAGATGATTGAATGAGTTTTTATGCTAATGGGGGGAAGTGGTAGCGCAGTGGTTAAGATGTTGAACTGCTAATTGGAAAGCTGGGTTTTGATTCCCCGCACAACCACTTTGCCACTGCCGGGCCCCTGAGCAAGGCCCTTAACCCCTACTTGTTAAGTTATATTGAAGGAGTAAATGTAAGTCACTTTAAATAAGGCAACTGGCAAATGCTGTAGCTACGTGGTAGCCTAATTGATTAAAGTTTTTAATTTTTAAGTCCTATTTCTGCCAACTTGCCTTTGCCAATTGTGGGTCCCTGACCTTCTCTGCTTCATGGGTGCCACATCATGGCTGGTCCTGGGATCTGACCCCACTTCCTAAACTGGAATATGCAAAGAAATTAATTTCTCTGTGACAAAAGACTGACTTACTTGTTACTTACGTACTTGGTACATATTATTATATTACTTTAGCCTAGTCAAATAGATTCGAAACATGGAAAAGGGTCGAAAACCTGAGGCTTTTGTCAGGTTCGGTGGCTTGGGCAATAAATATTATTTGTTCACCTCTATAAGAGATATCTCATGCTTTTCTGAAACATGTGGTCATGTTATATGGATCCAGTCCATAATGGCTGTGTTGCTGACTGACGGAGTTCACGTCTATTAACTAAAATCAGAGAACTAAAGGCCACTTAATCTACATTTACATTTCTAACAAATATCTTAATCCAGAGTAATCTGTATTAAAAATGAACAGTGGAGACCAGGGGGCCTTGCTCAGGGGCCCTCAGTAGCAGGTTGGTGGTGGTGCTGTAAGTTGAACTCATGAGCTTTCGATCAGCAGGCCAACAATTGAGCTACCACATCCCTATAGATGTAGGAGACTTGAAAAAACTGTCTGGTTTGGTTGCCAAGTAATATAACACGTTTCTATTACAGCTGGTGTAATAAAGTTTTTTTTTAAGTTTAATAAAACTGGTTATTTTTGTTCCAGCTGCCGTTAAAGCATTCGAAGTGCTGCTTAGTTACAAGCAAAGTTTAGGTCAGAGGTTTATGTTTATGTTCTAATGTTAATCTTTATAGTTAGCTAAACTATAGATTTTTCTGGGGCGAATGGCAGCTCAGCGAATCGAATAATGTTCATTAGTTTAATTCCCAGGACCACCAGACTGCCAATGCTTTAGCAGGACTCTTAACCCTCAACAGCTCAGTTGTGTAAATGAAATGCACAGTAAATGTATATATGCACTATGACACATATTTTGCTTTTATATATTCTACTTTACGCAGCTTTAAGTTCAGAGGTTTACACTACCACCAGTTCAGGAGTAATTTTTTACCCAGCCATGTGAGGTCTTCTAAACACTTTCTCATTATATCTATGGTCTTTTCCTCCCAGTATGTCATGAACATGTTACTCTGGATGTGTCAGTTCTTTTAAACAAGGTCTCTAGACTACATATTAATCATGGTCTCTCTGTCTCTCTCTCTCTCTCTCTTCTCTCATTAATGATCCCAAGAGAGGCTGTTTCTAAGGAACCGAGCTTTCCATATCGATCGACTTGCTGCTGAATATTGTTTACCCCAAGGACACTTTATTCCATCCCTCCACCTCTTGGAAAAATTAATATCTAGAAAAAAAAGGACATTGTATAAAGGTTTTTAATAGAAAGGATTATCTGTGGGGAAAAAAGCAAAGCCACAGTTCTTAGCAAAGTCAGATGACATCATCAAGATGGCTTACGTTTCGATGGTGCAATACAGTATAACATCAGTCGAGCTGAAGTATTGCCCAACCTTTTACACAGTTCTGTCCATAATTGAAAAAAAAATTCCTAATTAGTATTATATCTTTTTAATATATTTCACTCTCATGTCTCATGTGGTTACATAAGGTCTCATTTCTCCTCCCTATTCCGATTGGTTTAAAGTTAATTTTTAAATAGTCCTGCTGACAGCAGAAGGTCTGGGAATGGGAACCATGGTCATTTTGAAATGCTAAGGCCCGCCCAAAAGGACTGTGACTGACAGGTAAAACAACCAATGAATTTGTGGTCATGTTTAAGGCTGTGGAAATTTCCCACTAATGACATATTGTTATGCAAGCCTTGAAAAGTAATTCATTTACAGACATTTTCAAAAATGTATAAAATCAATCATTGCCACCGATGTAAACACAACAGCTTACCTCTTCGAGCAGAAGGTTTTGGGTTGTTCACCATTAAACAATGCGACACACACGTCTCCAGAAGACCCCGTACGTTGCAACCAATCAGAGGATGACTAAATAACTCCTGTAATTTTTTTAGCTAAGTGTGCCGTATGCGTGACTTCTAAGGATAAAACTAATTTTAAAATGGCATGTGTTGTTTTAAAGTCAAAATGCTTATTTCTAATGCTTGTGATTTACATAATTTTATATGTAAAAAAAAAAGGGCAACTAATCATATTGTTACCATTTATTTATTTATTTATTTATTTATGCTCACAATCAGGTAGGATGATTTGTTGGATCATATTCTCTGTGTGAATCAAGACGCAGTGCTACCTTAACTAACCAGTGTCTAACTACTGAGTTTTTCGAGATACGAGACATTTCTTGGACATTTTTTTACATTTGCGAGCTAAAATTCGAGTTACGAACCAGCTTCCGACACCAAACCGCTTGTTGGCGTAGCGATCGCCACAGTGAACGCCGTAACATCCACCCAGCATCCGGTGTCTCACTCAATAGCTAGTCAGACATGCGCTTTAGCAAGTGGAGTTGTCTGATCTCCAAGGTAAATGCTGAACATTATACTTACTAAAACTATTTTATTGCAGTACAACCTATTGTATTGTTTATTATACAATATTCATTATTTATAAGTTCATTTTTTTTAGTTAAAAACATGTAACAAAAAAAATGCAGTGTTTTTTTGAGCAACTGGAACGGATTAATGGCATTTAAATTTATTTTAATGGGGAAAATCGATTTGACATACGAGTAATTTGAGTTATGAGCTCTGTCACAGAAGTCAAGGCACCGCTGTATATATTTTTTAGTTATTTACATTTACAGCATTTGGCAGACGTCCTTATCCACAGCGACTTACATTTATCTCTTTTATACAACTGGGCAATTGGGGGTTAAGGGCCTTGCTCAGGGGCCCAACAGTGGTGGCTTGGTGAATCTGAGAATTGAACCCACAATCTTCGGGTTGGCAGTCCAACACCTTAACCATGAGCCACCACTTCCCCACATCAATATTACACATCAGTTCCACTAAAACAAAGAGCTGTTCATCTTAACAGACACTTTAAAGATTTAACTGTAGAATTTTCTTATGGCTTTGCTTCCTATCATTAGCTATGGTGGCCAGTAACTGCAATATATGCACAGATACATACATACACAATTAGAACAGATAACCATCACATCTAAAGGGTATCTTGGACATCGTATTCCAGTTTTAGTCTTGCTTTTACTCTTATAATAACAGCCACATTTCTGGAAAGGTTGCGTTGAGTGATTGTGGGGATTCGTTTGCATTCAGTCACATAGATTTCTGTTGGGTGAGGAGGTCTGGGGTGGGTTAGAATGATGGATCTGTGCAGGAACCCCGAGTTTTTTCCACTTAAATTTATCATGTCTTCATAGAAGTCAGGGGAATTTGCGCACAGGGGCATTGTCATGCTGGGACAATGTTTGAGTCTCTTTATTTCCACTGAAGGAAAATTGTAATTTTTGTAATTTTAACCAACAGTTTAAAGCTAAACAAAACTAAACGTGATAATATGGGGGAAAAGTTTGTGTGTGTGTGTGTGGGCTGGGGGCTGGGGGGGCGGGCATGTATGAGAATTTGTGCTGAAAGCCAAATCAGCTTATATTGTATTTAGGTAGAATCAATCCAATGACATTATGACATTACATGTTAAGTGTCTATAAAGCTAATAAACAAAGCGCTGAATTTCCTAGTTGCTTTTGTTTATACTTTGATTGGATATTTTCTCGCTTCAGTGAATAAAAGTAATTAAAATCATTTTCTAATTTTAAATGTCACAAAACCTTGCAGTGCCTTTACCGTTAACCGAATGTGAATGTGGAATTGATTCAGTCAATAGTTTTACCAGCTCTGATTTTACCCTAGAAGATGTCATACTTCATTCTTGACCTTTTAAGCAGTGAGATATTGGGGTCGTTTACTGGGGTGGTTTAATTACATTAGCCACAAAGGTCTCCACAAGGGTTTAAAGTAACGTAAGCAGTGACCGAAGACCAATAAATGCTGATGCAGGTTTGTAAATGAAACAATGACAAACGTTAAGCATACAGTATTATTCGAGTAGTGTGTATTCTGAAAAGTATGAGACCACTGAATTTTGTAAATATTTTATTTTTGAGCTTTGACTTTTTCTCAAATAGCATATTGGTTAAACATTTAGTGCTAAAGGTGTTGGACTGATACTAGAAAAAACGGGGTTCGATTTCCAGCACCACCAAGCCACCACTGTGGGCCCCCAATTGCTCAGTTGTATAAAAGAGATAAATGTAAGTCGCTCTGGATAAGGGCGTCTGCCAAATGCTGGAAATGTAACTATAATTTGTTATTTGGGGAAGTGGTAGCACAGTGGTTAAGGTGTTGGACTACCAACTTGGAAAACCCAGGTTCGATTCCCAGCACCACCATTCCACCACCACTGAGTCCCCAAGCAAGGGCCTTAACCCCCGTAAGTCGCTCTGGATAAGGACGTCTGCCAAATGCTGTAAATGTAACTATAATTTGTTATTTTAATACGCACACAATAATTGACTTTTCCCAGAACAGTTTTGGGAAAGACACTGTCCAAAAGGTGTCCACAAACATTTAGCCATACAGTGTACCTTTATTTTAGTAAAAAAGGCAGTAACTGTAATGAATCCACTAAGGCGAGTAGTTGTGAACACAAATGCAGTATTTATTTACAAACACTTGGTAAAATGACAAAATGCTAACTTACTTGACATGACTTTAACAAGACTCACCACAATGGTAGAGGGAATAGTCCACAATCCAAGACAAAAGACGACAGGGAACACAAGGGATATAAATGTTAACAAAGAAGGACGCATGACCAACACAAACCATTTAACAGACAGAACTGAAAACCAATAGACACAGGACACATGGACAGAGGTATCACATGACTAAGAACATGACAGGAAGTAAACAAAGCATGAACAAAGAACATGAACATGAACTAAAAACATTAGCATACCGTAAAACATGGACCATACAAAACACTAAACCTTACAGTAATGTGACCAAGGGACAAGTCCTTGGCTCAGTCCGTGACATTGTATGTCATCTGACTAATATCAACATGACAGATGTAAGACGTTTAAATTTTATTTATACTACACATAAACATGGAATCAAACCTCTCCTGTCCCATTTCCACAAACAAATTTTGTCCCTACCCAAAAACACTCTGTCTCATCTATTCCTGTGATTAATCGTGAATTATTTTCCCATTCCCGTGACCTGCTGGATTCCTAAAAAAAAGTTAACATCTAGCTTTCATATCTGACTCCATGCTGATAATAATTTTGCACAGCTAATTCTTTTATATTATTGTTATATTATTGGCATTGCCACTATTCCAGGTGTGGGGGACGTCATTTACTTGACCATCCACACCAAAGCAAACAGGAGAACAGCATACATAAAGAGACAGGGCAACTAGAAATGAGTTTAAAATTAAAATATATAGTTTATTTATATAAAAGGTATATTCATGTATAAAGTTGGCCATCATAGTGTTATTACGATTTCCGGTCCCGCCCACTCTCGCTGACATTTTCTTTCCTGTCCCTTCAATCGTGTCATTAATAGTGATTTTGTTGCCGAAAAAAACCATTACAGCATTTGGCAGATGCCCTTATCCAGAATGACTTACATTTATTTCATTTATACAACTGAGCAATTTAAGGGCCTTGCTCAGGGGCAATTTGGTGTGACTGAGAATTGAACCCCGATCTTCCAATTGGCAGTCTAATACGTTAACCTCTCTGCTACCACTTCCCCAGAGAGTTTGCAGTATTATCCTTTAGATTGGTCTAAAAGTCCCAACTGTAATTGTGACCCATGTACTTCCTGTACTTTAGAAATCAGCTCATACTTTATTTAGGGTTCTAATACATTCTTAATAAAAACATATCTTAATATGTACTTTCTTGCTAATCAGAGCTTTCCAGACAGTCACCTGTGATCATTTTGGATGCTTCAGACTTCAGAAGATTCTCATTTCATGCCGCTCAAGCATTTCCTTGGGTTTTTTCCCCACAAAAAAGCCAGAAATATTCATCACATTTAAATATTTATTAACACTTACTCTATCGGTCGACGGGACCCAATTGCATGAACATCCTATTACATTAACATTCCGTCACTTTTCCTGCTACTTTTCCTCCTCCTTCTCGGGCTGAATTTTCACCGGCTGTGTGATTTGCATAGCGTTAGGCTATCTGAACAGTCCCCCATCTTTCATTATGGCATGAACCAGATCACCAGCAAGACTTTTAACGTGTCGCAGGTTTCACAAGTGCCACTCTGAATCATTAATCACACTGTTCTGTGCAGTTTGGTGTTGTTGACTTGTGCGGCGCAGGGGCAGATGTTTGGAGTCTAACGAGTTGCTTGATCACGTTCCAACGCTGCACTGCGGGACAGAGTGCTAATTTGCATCGGCCAAATCCTTATTCTTCGGTGCCCCGTAAACACAGTGCAGCAGAGTGTCGGAACAACACTTGAGTGAAACATATGCTAATTTCTCCTTAAGGTACCTTATGGCTGATTTGCTTCATAACCCAGGGTTGGTCATCTGACTTCTATTGGATAATTCTTTCTCCATTCCAGTAGCTGGATGTTTTCAGTTGCCTTCTATTTTAATGGGATACTTTTACTAGCCCAAACTGATAATACAGACACACTTTATTAAATACTACTCAAGTTATTCACAGTGTCTTTGGTTCTGTTTCTTTTTGCTTCGCTCATTACTTAGGATTTCTTTTTCTGTGTTTCATATCCAACAATAACTTTTACCGTTATAGCTTATAGGTGACACCGTTCTTCAGCATTACTTAGAACAGAGCTAGTGGAGGTTTCGAGTGTCACTCAAGGGCCTAGCAGTGGCAGCTTGGTGGTCCTAGGATTTGAACTCCCTTGATTATTGTTCAGATTATTGTGTTGTGTGACTGTTAGGAGTTGTGTTCATTCAGTCACACTAGGGGGAAGTGGTAGCGACGTGGTTAAGGTGTTGGACTGCTAATTGAAAGACTGGGCTTTGATTCCCATCACCACCAGGTTACCACTACTGGACCCTGAGCATAGCCCTTAACCCCCAATTGCTCAGTTGTATAAAAGGAATAAATGTAATTTGCTCAGAATAAGGACGTTTGACGAATGCTGTAAATATACAATAGTATTAGTGAGATCAGACACTAATGTTAAGGTCAGCAGGTCTGGGGTTAAGTCTGTGTTTAGTTTAAAGCGCTTGAGTCAGAGTCAAAGCTATGAACAGGACACCCAGGTTTTTTCACTGAAACCAGAGCGCACCATGTCTTCATAAAGCTCATGTCTTTGTCATGCGGAAACAAAAGGAAAAATAATTTCACACCGTATAGAGACATCCTAGACAACTGTGTGCTTTCATCTTTGTCTGAATGCACATGGATGGACGAAGTCTTATTTTTCAGTACTTTAGTTTAAGTTCAAGTATCTTGAAAACTTTACTGTCATTTCTACCAGATGGAATAAAGTGACGTTTCTCCAGGACCGTGGTGCTACACAAAACAACACACGATTACACAAAACAACAAAAAGCTACTTAATAAAAGAAGTTCCTAGTAGGAACAATATTGACATTGCTTACAAAGTATATAAACTCTGCTGTATTTGAGGTTATTAAGCCTTATGGGCTTTATATTAGGGCAGTATATCCTTCAATATTTATATATCCCTAATATTTATATTTGTAATGATTTCTACATCCCTAGCGAGTGTATAATGTACATTTACGGCACAAGGTTTTCAATATGTTAGAAAAAGTCATTCATTCATTTCATGTCCTAATTGAATTTGAATGTAATGAATTATGGAAACGGGAGTAATTACAGCGTATCTACGAATGAAAAGGTCACAGGGAGTAAGTGCACAACCCATTTCTCTGTCTGTCTCTTTCACTGACAATTAAATTCCTATTGTGCCTTTTTGCTATGGCTGCTATGGCTTCACATTGTAAAAAAAGGCCTAGCAGAGGATGTACTTTTTTCGTCAGCTGAGGAAGTTTAACCTGCCATAGGAGCTGCTGGAACAGTTTTACTCTGCCGGAGCAGTTTTACTCTGCCATCATTGAATCCGTCTTCAGTAACTGGGAAGTGGTAGTGCAGTGGTTAAGGTGTTGGACTTCTAATTGGAAGATCCGGGTTCGATTTCCATCACAACCAGGTTACCACTGCTGGGCCCCTGAGTAAGGCCCTTAACCCCCATTTGCTCCTTTGTGTAAAAGAAATAAATGTAAATTGCTCTAGGTAAGGGTCTGCCAAATAGTCTGGACTGGTAGTCTGGACTGCTAAACAAATTATTGGTACAACCCTACCAAGTCTCCAAAAACTGTACTTATCCAGAGTGGGCAAAAGGGCTAGTAAAATCACTTTGGATCCCTTATATCCAACACACTCCCTCTTTGAACTACAGACCTGCAGAACACCAGAATGGCCAGGCAGAGAAACAGTTTGTTTCCTCAGGCAATCCATCTCATGAACATCTAATAAAATCTACCTTAGACATAACAGCTTCATAATGTTGGACTGGAGCATGTTTGAAAACAAGTCACGCGAACGCCGGAGACTGGGAAACGCCTGGGAAAACAACATAGCTTAAGAAAGGGAAAGTTAATTAATTTTATACGGTGCATTAACTTTTGTAGGCACTTGTATTGTGCCTGTCGAAAGTCTCAGGTTGTTGCATTTTTGTCTTCAAGTCCCGTGTGTGCTCGCTATAAAAAAATTAGGTCTCTCTATCCGGAGGAAAATGATTGCATCACCATAGGGGGCCTCTTTATGCCTAATATCAGAAGGCATTACAAATACTATCTGCAGTGTGTGTCCCCCAAGGTGATTTCTGGAGATGTGTGTAGATCAGGGCATGTATCTTTAGCAACAGTCAACATAGTCTGATCTGATCAGCGCTTGTTCCTGTTGAGTTAAGGTTAGAGGGTGACATGACTCGAATTCAGACGAAGACATCAGTGACATCTGCAAAGCTTTCATCTATTTGCTACCCTCACCCCAAAGTGATCTGGTTCCCGCAGGAGATCGACTTTATACCGCAACACTGTGTTAATTGTTTAAACAATCGGTTGTTCCAGGGCAGCTTGTAGTTTTATGGGACTTGACCTTGGAGAGAAAATGCACATTAAGAGCTGTAATTAACCTTGAGTATCTGGTTTAAAGTGGTGGGTTTATACAATCCTCACAGAAAAAAAAAACACTCCAATTACGATATCATCATCGTTATCATCATCATTGCCTTCTATGATACGATTTCCTTTTTAGTTGTAAAATGGCTTCTGCTATTTCAGAAATCCTCCTTAAACCTATAAAACAGCAGAAAAAAGCTGATGTATCTCTCATTCATCTCCTTTAGCATTCTACCTGGAGCAAGAATGCTAAACATGCTGATTTATGGGCTCACATAATGCTGCGAGGTTCTTATCTGGAATCCCTGCCTGCTGATGGCCGAGAGGGGGTTAATCAGGCACTGATGAGATGTTACCTTCACCCATCCTGTTACGCTAGATTTACCTGCACGGTTTAAGCCAACAGCGTTTCAGACACTTTGGATGCATTCACACTCCGATTTTATTAATCGCCTATCAAAATAATCGTTGGTTGCGTCCCCGTGTTTTTTCCTTTTGCGGGTATCATAATAAGCTCTTTCAAGTTTATGCACGGCATAAAGATTACAAACGACAAGCAAGCCAGTCTGAAATTGCTTTTCCCTGTGCAGCTGTTTTTTAAAGTGTTGTGGGGTTTTTTTTGTGTGTGTGTTGTTCCTTATTAAAAAAAAGTCAGCTCAGGAGAAGGATTCGATGCATTAAAACAGACGTCGGCCATTAACACGCGATTGGTTTATCTTTTAGTGGTGGTAGCAATAAACCACTTGGGGTTTGACTGACAGGTTCAGATGATTACATGCAAGTTAGACAAAAAATGCGATCTGGGATAAAGATAAATGGCTAGATGTTGCGATAACGATGTATTAATCACGGACTATATTGCCAAACATTTATGTACAACTAATAGCCACACCCACATAAGTAAGAAATAGTAAACATTTCCATAAAATTCTTTTCAGATTTGAAGTTTAGTACTGGAAAAAGTCAAGAAGCCTTAAGGAGTCTTAAGGGAACGTTAGACCCAGTAAACGGTGTACTGGAGGACTTACAGTATGTCTACGATGCGACGGATGTGACTTGGCAGCTTTTACCCGCTGGTGAAGTGCAGGAGCAGTAGAAACTGTCTGTTTTGCTTATGGGACACAGTGTGATGCATACAGAAAGGCAGACCGTGAAAGCCTGAGTGTCTGTCACTAAGCTTGATTGACAGACGACGCCTGGCTGCATGATGGATGCTGTCAAAATCAAGCTTTCCTGCCAAGCAACTTTGACCTCTGTGAAATTTCCAACGCACCTTGTTTATTTAGAAGATACCAAGAGAAGTTTGTGGGGGTATTTTTTGTTGTTGTTCTCTTGTGTGGAGCGTAGAAGGCGACAAAAAAACGATATAAATCTTGAGCATTTTAATGGAAATGGTGTATTTCATAATGTAGCATTGAAAGATTTTAGTTACATTTCCAAGAAACTTTTGAACTGTCAGTAAATACTGTAAGTATTTGATTCACCTAACAAGACACTTGAAAGACTTAATAGATTACAAAAAGCAAATGTACTTAATAGACTGAAGGATGGAACTGGGTATTCTATTAAAATCATGACAAAAAATGAGCATTCAAATTCTTTTTTCAATATTTTATACATTTTGTCATGATGTAATGATAGTAAAAGTTGCTCACGCACTGAAATACAAAAATGCAAAATGTTTTCTAACAACGTAAACTGATTAAGAGTCAAAACATTAAGTAGAAAACAAGTCTTTAAAGCCACCAATTTTGAAGCAATAGTATGACTGGTAGCTAAAATATTGCTGGTGATGCCAATTTAGTGGACAGATGCAGGATTCCCACGTGTCCTGGTAATGGACCTAGAAATCCTGAAAAATGAATGACCAACTATATGGTTCTGTGGAACACATGGAAAATGAGAAAATCATAAATAGTCCAGAAACAAATTATTAATGTAGAAGATCAGTTTCCAAGTAAGCAAAGACAATCAACGTTTTAAGGACATATACGGCGTGAGGAATCACTCTGTAAGCGCTGTCTTGTGTTGGCGGTCGCAAGTCTAGGTATTAAATGTAAAGTACGACATTATGAAAAGTGCTAACTTTAGCACTAAAAGCGTATGTCCCGCCCTTACTGAAAATCGCCACCCAAAACCATTCCTTCTGAGTTTGCTGGTAACCTTTCTTATCTATGCGTTACTTTTAAAAGAACACCAAAATCAACATAGTCCTACATGTCCAAAAGAAATACCGTAACCATGACATCATTTTTAGACCCTTTGACTTCTGTAATAGAGTACCAAATGAATTCAAGTTTTTGCTATGTTTTCCGTAACCTTTTCGAAGTCTGTCTTTCTTTTGGTGGATGCTTTTTTTTACAAGGCCACTTGATGTCAGTTGTTGAAAAGAACTGTCGTTTTCTTTTGGTTGGAATTTTCAGTACACACATGTCCGAAAACACTGATGACGTCGTTGCCTGTCTTGAAACAGGGTGCATAGAGCGTTTACGAAAACACGCTGATGTACGTAGCTGTCTAACAGGTCTGTAGTTTGTGATAAATATAAGGCAAGTAGAAAGCCTTTTTTTTTGAGGTGGACATGTCTGGTCCCATTTCTAACACCTTAAATTTACAGACAATTAAAATGATCAATTGGGACTTTCAACCGAAAAGATTCAGAACAGAAAAGGTTTCTGAATGAATCATCTATTATACCTTTAAGTGCCTAAATGTTTTTAGCAATGTTGTCTGGTAAAAACTGGTGGCTCAAATGGTTAAAGCTTTCAATTGCTAATCTGAAGACCTGGGTTTAAGCCCCACCACCGCCAGCTGTTGATCTGAAGACCAGAAACACCAAGCCAACCACTGTTTGGTCCTTAAACCCTTAACCCTTCCTGCTCCAGGGGCGCTGTATCATAGCTGGGACCCAAGACGGGATATGCGAAAAAAAAGAATTTCACTATGCTGTAAAAAAGCATATGTGACAAAATAAAGGTATTTACATTTTACATTACATTACTTACCTTTTTATGGGGGTTTGTATGAATTATAGTTGACTCATGATTCACAAAGACAGGACATTATTGTGTTGCTGAATCCGTTTTGGACATTGGATTTTTGCAGACTATTGATTTTTGCATTAAAATGGTTTATTGTATTTCTATTTTATGGAGAACGAAGTTGGGGAAAGAAAAAAAAAGGAAAAACTTAATGTGACCAGCCCAGGCAGTCGTTGTGATGTGTTCATCATAATAAAGTGAAGAGTTTATCAGTAGATGCTTAGTGTGCATTTCTGATTTTAATGTTATGTCATAAACATAATGTGTATTTTTTTTTAAAAGCTTCTGGAGAAAAAAACTACTCACTTTAGGTCGTGAATTTGTCATCCGTGTCTTTTATTCTTGCCGTAATGAAATTTGAGTTGTATTGGAAACGTCCTGGGAAATAAACTCTAAAAAAAAAAAAAAGTGAGAACCCTGAGATGGTAACTTTAACTTTTTCTTTAAAAATAAAGTTGTTCTATGTAATCATACGTTTTACTTGCGAGGGATTTTTGGAATGGAAGTATTAAGAGGATTTTCTCCTTGTCCTCTTGACAGCATGTTTGGCTGCCTGTCGGCCATATTGATTTAAAGTCATTTTGGTTTCTGTTTTTATTGCTCTCGACAGGATGGGAGCTGATGTGTTGATGCAGTGGTAAAAGTAGTAGTGGCCTATGGGTTGTGCAGTTAGTCTATTTTTGGAAAAAAAATCTTTAAGAAGAATTTTTTTAGGTCATTTAAATAGATTTTTACTATCGTTGCTTTGCTTCGTTATTATTTTACTTTATAGATTAATTTATTATTCAAGCGTCTACCTTTTATTACGATTCCTAAATGTTTCACTTTTGGACTAAATTTTTTTGTACTTTTAATATTAACATTTTTCAGTTTGCTGCGTAGGGTTTAAACCTGTATTCAATGTAATTATGTGCTTATCTTAAAAAAAGGATATCATGGAAACAATCTATTTTTTCCCCTCAACAATTTAATTCCAACATAGACCTAATTATGGCTTACAACTTATCAAAATTAAAAATTCTCAAGAGTTTAGAATATTTTAAAAGATAATTAAAGAAAATAATTAGAATACAAAAAAAAATCAAACATCTGAGTATACAGAAGTATGTTTGTTTATGTACTTATTATTTGGTTAGAGCTTCTAATGCAGAAACAACTGCGTCAGTGCATCATGGCATGGAGACGATCAGCCTGTTGCACTGCTGAGGTGTAATGAAATCTCAGGTTGCTCTGAAGGCTGTCTTCTGGATAATCTGTAATGCGGGGGCTGGGGTCTCTCATCTTCTTCTTGACAACAGATTCTCTATATGGTTCAGGTCAGGTGAGTTGGCCAGCTTGCTAGGACAGAGGCCAAGTCTTACTGGAAAAGGAAATCAGCATCTGCATTCACTTTGGGCTTAGCAGAACACCATCACTGTCTGTAGACACTTCACACTGGACTTGGATTCTGTGACTCTCCTCTCCTTTTCTAGACTATGGAACCTTGATTTACAAATAAAATGCAATATTGACTCAGGGACTTTTCCAGTTACTTGTAGTCCATTTCCTGAACAGGTCTGTATTTGGTGGCTCTTAATGCACTGACTTCAAACATCCATTCCTTGTAAAGTTCCCCCACACTCTTGAATCTTCTCAAGGCTAGGGTCATCACTGATGCTTATGATCTTTTTTCTTCCACACTTTGCCCTTCCAGTCAAATTTCCATGAGTATGCTCTGATGTAAACCATCCATCAATGATCTTCTGTGGCTTACAATGCTTAGAAAGGGGGTTAGTGATTGTCTACTTAATAATTGTCAAGTCCAATGTCTTCCCTATGATTGGTGAAGTGTGGACTGAACCGACTGGGTGGTTTGTAGTATTTATACTACATAAAAAACTGTGCTGTGGATTTGTGTTCATTCAGTCACAATAATATTAGTAAGATCAGACACTAATGCTGGGTGAGAAGGTCTGGTTTCAGTTTATCCCAAAGGTGTTGAGTCAGAGTCTCAGAGTTCATCCACTCTAACTGGAACACAGCATGTCTTCATGGACCTTAGGGGGTTTTGTGCACAGGGGTATCGTCATGCTGGAACAGTGTTTGAGACTAGTAGTTCCAGTGAAAGAATAATGTAAAGCTGCATAACACATACAGTGGCATTTTAGACGGCTCTGTGTTTCCACCTGTTGGGAAGACACACCTATAGGTTCGCTGGTAAGGTGTCCACCTTTGGCTATATAGTGTCATTCCGACTAGGACCGATACCACCAGAGCTTGTGTATACCTTTTTTTTTCTAACCTTGTGTTGTAAGACTATTATTGAAACAGACACATACTATCAGTTAAATATAATCAACAATAGCTACATGTATTCTGTATAATAGCTTGCTCTGGACTTGGATAGCGGTTTCTAATTACTGTAAATCAGTTTGTTTGGCTTGCCGCCAATGACTTCCCAAATGGTCCGTGGTAAATCTCCCACACATTCAGTGATGCACCAAAAGACCTATTGTGTGTCGCTTTTGAAGTATCATAAAGAAACAAAAGAAACGTAAACAATAGTTTGCGATAATAGAAGCTTATGCCACAATTCGGATAGCCTCCCTGCTGAAATAAAGCAGCATGACGAGTCCGTTATCTTGGTTGGACCATGTGTGTAAAAAGCTACACCATCTTCTGGATGAACCATCGTAGATACTATTTTTCGCTTGGTAGAGCTTGAGCTGAGCTTTCGTTAACTGAGCACACTTATTTCCTCGGAGTATTTTACTCGTCTCGGTGATTAAACTTGAATACAATAATGAGTGGGAAACTAGGACACTACTCCAAATGTGATACGATATTGGGGCTCATTAGTAAGACAAACCAGGTAAAGCCTCCCACACAGCCGTGGCCCGCTTCGGGTTTTATCCCGGCTGCGCCACATACAATGTCCTCATTTAAGTCCTGTAATACATCACTTACAAGCCTATGATTTGTTGCTACCTTTCTTTTGCTTTCCTTAATGCTCATATTTAAGAAAGCCCTTTTTTTTCCAAAGCTTAATCACTTCTATACTTCCTTTTTTTTCTAAATCTAAACATACTGATTTTTAAGCTGACTTTGTTTGTCTTGGCTCTGTCTCCAGGCCTGACATCAATAGCTCTGCTGGGTGATAAGGTCAGCCTGCTGGGAAATGATAAAGCAGATGCTCACACACACACACACACACAGTGGATGCAACTCGATGTGTGTAATCACTCAGGCTGAGACCTGACCTAATCAGTCTCCATAGCAACCGGTGCAGGTAGGCCAGACTTCCCTGACTGCGTGAGAAAGCCAGGAGGGGAAGTCCGTCTCAAGCAGCCATTTCAGTGATGATCACCTTAATCCTAATAGGGTTAACTGCATCTTAAAGGAGTGATACAAAAAGCCTGAATTAAATGCCGCTTCACTGCTCTGTAGTCTCGAATCTCAGCCATTTCTGATTTAGCGGCTTCCGGAATGGTTTGCTGCACCTGGCACCATCAGCTCTTCCTGTCAAAGTTTTTCAGTTTTTAATCAACCCACAACGGGCTGAAAATGACTTCTTGGTTTGACAGTAGAAGAAAAATAAAGTGCAGGGCAGGTATTAAAAAGACCCCTCCCACTCCAGCACGGTGCATTAATTAGATCCAATGGTGCCTCCTAAATCTGCATCTCTTGAGATCGCAGTCCTGATTTTTTTTTTTTTTTTTTTTTTTCCATTGGGCAATTTGGTTCAATGAGAGCATCAGCTTTTAATGCGTCCCAGACGAGCCATTGTCTCAGCCGTGAAAAAAAAAAAAGCCAGGAAGCCTGACTTTATTGGGTTAGTTTCGCAGTTTTATGGTCCTGAAATTAAGCATCACCGTCCTCGCGGCATTTTTATTTATTTTTTTTTTACAATCTAAATGCAACGAAGTGTGTGAAATCATTAGCTCATAAATCGGACGGCTCAAACGTGGCCTGTGATTATGGAAGACATACTGCTTCATTTGCCTACGCTGACTTTGTAGCTCGCTTCACATTTCAGAAGTTAAATGAGTTTTAAAATGGTTAATGAGGGAAGTTGCAGCAAAGAAAAAAAAAATGCCAGTTTCCCCTTTACCCCTTTTATCTGTTGTTTTTCCTCTTTTCCGCTGGGCACGCTCTAGCGCTGCGTTCTTTTCTCTGTGCCACAATGAATTCAAACCAAGACTTGAAAGAAGTCCACTTGATCTGCCCTCGGCACTGTATCGCTAGAATATTCAAAGCATTCTTCCTTGTTAACGTTCTAATAAGGATATATTAGAGTGTGATAGAGATATAAGAGCCAACAGGGTGGGGTTGGGGGTGCGGAAGCGGGCTGTATTCAATTTTTTACCTACGTCATAGATATAGGGGCAGTAGTGGCTCAAATGGTTAAGGTGCTGAGTTGCTGATCTGAAGACCAGAAACACCAGGGTTCAAGCCCCACCACCGGCAAGTCAACCACCGTTGGGTCCTTGATCAAGACCCTTAACCCCCCCTGCTCCAGGGGCGCTGCATCACAGCTGACCCTGCGCCCTGACCCCCAACTTACTAAGATGGGATATGCGAAAAACACTGCATTTCATTGGCTCTTGTACCTTGCACAATGAATATTTATTTATTTTTATTTATTTATTAACCAAACTAACCCAATGGTAAAATAACCATTTGGGTTAATTAATTCGCATCATTTTTTGGTTTAATCAGATTTTGTTACTACATTAAGCTTAATCTTATTGTGTATAATCAAATTTTTACATTTTGTTTGTTGGTTGTGCAATCACACTTTATTTATTTTATAAAGCCACGTTTTGTTTGTTCTTTGTTTCTTCATCCTGTTGATTAGAAACAAACGAACACATCACGCTTAATTACATTAATTCTAGTGATTTATTTTCGTAGATTTCTGCACTGCACACTGTCAAGGCTGAACTCTAGTTACATAAACACGTGACCTGTTAAATGAATTTCCTGAAAAAAAAAGAATTCGGCACATAAAATAATATAAAAGAATGTTGTGAAACTACCATGTTTGTTTAATCACATATTATTTGCTTAATTTTAATTCGTTTGTGCATTTAGTGTCGAATCACATGATTCAAACGTTCAACAGAATTTTATTTACTCAGTTATTTTTTTTTTTGTTTAATCACAATCGATTTTCTCGATTGTGTAATCAGTTAGTGAACATTTTGGATCTATTACATTTATTTGATTAATTACATTGCATTTTTAGTGATTAATTACATTGCATTTTCAACATTTACAGCATTTGGTAGACACCCTTCTTCAGAGCGACTTACATTTATCTTTCTTATACAACCGAGCAATTGAGGGTTAAGGGCCTTCCTTAGGGGCCCCGCAGTGGTGGCTTGGTGGAGCTGGGAATCGAACCCACAATCTTCCGGTTGGTAGTCCAACACCTAACACACATTGCATTTTTAATCACATTTTTTTGTATGTTGTAGTTGTGATCAAATGATGTCTCTTTAACACACTTCAGCTTTTGTTTGATCACGTGATGCGTGACTCCTAGGTAGTCGAACCAAATTCCATTTCATCCACGTTGTTATCTTAATTTGTTTATTCACATTTGGTTTGTTTAATACCATTATGCTTGTGTATTTTATTCGTTTTATTCGTTCTTTCCCATTTTTTTGTATGAAATCACTTTTTATTTAATCACATGTTTCTTTGACCACTAATTTGGTTCATCAACTTTTGTTTTAATCACATGGTGTAATTGCATTTTGCTTTTTTTGTTTATATATGATTGTATTTGTTTAAGCAAATCACTAATCACTTTTTTTTTCGGTTACGTTTGTTTGATCACATGTTTTTTATACTAATATTTTTGCCCCATTAGGTTTATTTAATTTAATTACATTTTTTTTGGTTTAATCCCATGTTCTTGTAATATCACGTTGTTTTGGGACATTCTGTAATCACATTACATTTTTTCTTTGCATTGCAGTTCGCCGTGCACCCCCTCAGTACTCCAATCTCAGGAATTACAAGATTAAATTGGATTTCTCCCATTATAGGATTAGTAGTTCAGCGCTGTTTGTTTTAAATAGGCTTTGCATTTAACCCCAGCTAATGAGTTGTTTTCACTGACCTAACATAAACATGTGCATCGATTTAACAACCAATAAAGCCTGAATCCCCAAGATTATTGGACAATATGCCTGAAAAAATACTTTTTGGGTAGAACCCCAAGGCTACCAATGCCACAGCAGCTCTGACAGTCAACCCCACTGAACCCCAGACCTTCTCACCCAACATTAGTATCTGATCTCACTAATATTATTGTAGTGGAAAGTCTTTCCAAAAATTGTGAAGGTTATTATAGGTGGACAGGTAGACTACAGATCTACAATGAAACGTTCCAAAAACGTTTCATTGCAAGGTGATTGAACGATGTCAGAATACATTTAATGATATAGAAATTCGAATAAGAAATAAAAATTAGGATATGCTGTTACAGGAAAGTTGCGGGTTCAACCTAACTATGCTGTTGGCTCCACTACCCAGCTGGTGGGGTTTGTTTTCTTCTTACATTTTGACCTACGGTGTTTTCATTCTTGCAGTGAGACAGACTGTTGGAAGAGTTGAATGATGTCTAAAGTTTGCTAATCCGCATTGGATCATAAGGACATGCTGGATGAATCGTTTTTGGCGTATTTTTTTTTAAATTTTTTAGTTTTGCAACCTTTTTTTTTATTTTTTCATTTTAAATGTATAAACTAAATAATGTACAAGGATTTGGGTTGTAATGTTAAAGAAGTGATTATCTGATAAATAAATGGACACAAAACTCCTGGATGCCGGGTCTCCTGTACTGTTTCACTCCAACCCTAATTAAACACACCTGAACTGGCTAATCAGTGTAATTGATACATGTGGGTGGTGTGTTAAGGGAAGTTCCAGAAAATCTCTGCGGGACACCCTTCAGGACTGAGTGTGGTGACCGCCGCTCTAGGTTCTGTGATGGCTTTACTTAGAGAAGCAAGGTTTCGATCAAGTTGATCCTTTAGCTAGATTACACAGGTGTTGGCAAACCATGTTCCGCGAGTTCCTTTTTTCTGCTTGTTTTCAACCAACCCTGCTTTGCCCACTGCTGATTACCGGAATCAGGTGTGTGCCATCGATCAGAAGCTGACCAATACCAATTCAGATAAAAGATTAGTAGGGAAACACCAGGTTATTTGGTAGCTTCCAGCTTCTGATTGGCTAAACACACCCGATCCATGTAATCAGCAGTGGGTAGAGCAACAATTTTTGGAAACAAATATAACAAAGTAACTCTTAGGGCCGGTTTACACCTAGACACTTTGCGTTTTTTTTCTGATGGGATTGATATCCGATGATTAAAAGACCTGGTGTAAATGCTCTCTGAAAGGCATTGGAGGCTGTTATAAATCCAATCGATCTAACCACTATAGGAGTTTGTCTGGGACAAAAGTCTAAATACATCCGTCCAATCAAACCACATATGTTAATGCTTGTATCCTTTCACACGGATGTACATCGCTCACTTTAGCACGCTTGTTGACCGGTATAGCCCGACGGAGGTAAATGTTAGAATTGATTTGCGGGTTCATACAAATATATTAAAACAGGATAGTCAGTCTTGTTCCGTAAGGATACAGTACTATATTTCTCCACCAGTGTTCATGCCGAGCTCTCATTCACGTATCTTGCTGGGTCTTTTAATACTGCCAACAACAAAAATGCTGCACATACTGTAATAATCACTGCCTTTTGGTACATAAGCATTGGTAACATTTGCGGCATTTGGCAGACGCTCTTATCCAGAGCGACTTACATCTCTCTCTTTTGTACAACTGATCAATTAGGGATTCAGGGCCTTGCTCATTGTTGCAGTCTTTCTCGATTTCTTTTTGTTTGCATTCACTAACCCAGAGCAAAATAAAGGTGGTGCCATTTCAGGTCAGCAGAAATATTTGCATTATGTGCAAGAATTAAACATCAGATTCATATCCGTTTTACTGAGACGCATTTAAGTAGCCAAATATAAAAGGAACTGTTTCCAAAAATCGGATATTTATCCGATTAGAAAAAATGTGTGAAGTGACTAAGTGTGAATGGGGCCTAAATAACATGCGCTGCCCGCCCCTAAGAAACACCTCCAGCATTCTTCACTTAACCTTTACAGAGCCTGATCTTTAAACAGTTTCTGGTTTTATGTTGTGTTCCAGCTTGGCGAAGACACATTTAACCGGGCCAAGCTGCTGAACGTCGGCTATACAGAAGCTCTGAAGGACGCCGAATACGACTGCTTCATCTTCAGTGATGTTGACTTGATCCCCATGGACGACCGCAACCTCTACCACTGCTATGATCAGCCGCGTCACTTCGCCATCGCCATGGACAAGTTTGGCTTCAGGTAAACAGTCAATCTGGGCAAAGCGTTTTTTTTTTTTTTTATTCCTACACACTAGGAATTTATTTTGGTGACAAAAGCATCTGTGTACCACACAAAAAAAAAGATTTATACACAATGTACAGTCAGTAGCTTTAATGTATAAATATGCGCAAGTGAGGGGTAGAACGTTAAAATCGTGGTATTGGCGACAGTGTAATAAATGATATTAATAGACAAAGACTATATTGTGTATTGCACATGTTCACATTTATCGCATATAAGTTTGATTGTTGATACAAGTTTGTGTTGGTAACATGGATTTTCTTGGAAAAAAAACTGTTCTATCTTGTGGTTCTGGTGTCCGGTGCAGGGTAGCACCAGCCAGAGGGTGTTTTTAATGCTATAAGGTTATATATGGTCTAGTAGATCCTTGAGGTGGGTAGCCATTTTATATTTATTTGTGTATTTTGTTGTTTAATATCACTTCCACAGTCAAGAGCACACCAAACTAAATGTCTAAGGTTTAAATAGAGCCAGTCTCTTTCAACAAGCTGAGTAACAATATTCTAATCATGTGCACCTGATGTAATACACCTGTATGTGATTTTAGCCATTTTAAGTGGAAATAAATGTTGGGATTTCCTAATTTATTCCTCATTTTTTGTTTTTTAAAGTATTTAAAGAAAGTTTTTAAGTTTTTTTTAATTGTTTGGTTATATTACTTGAAACTTTTAGTACTTTCAGTTGATATTGTATGTCCAAATATGTTAAACACACAGGCTTTCATAGGGTGTCCTAATTTTTATAAATGACTGTAGATAAATTTACTCACCCAATGTAGATCCCAGGTTAAGTTTCCTTCGGTTTGTTTAAGACATGTCTAATGTTTGGCATTTAATATGCACTTTCATAAGAGTAATGTGTTTGAGCAATAAAAAAATAAAAGAGTAACAATATTTAAGACTATTAGCACCTGCCGTTTTAAAGCATCAAATGGAAACCCAATTCTGAGTTACAGCATGTTCATTTTGAGCTGTTAAATAAAAATAAAACCAATCTACAATGCCACAAGATGTTTGGTTTAAAGAACAGTGCAATTGGTACTGTAGCTTTAGTCTCAGCCTTGGATATGTCTGCAAAGCATTGGCTGAATATCTAAGAGATCTTGCCATGTTATTTGCTGCTATGACTCTCTAGTTGGCGCTAAAGTTCAGCTTATTTATTTGTGCTATTTTGTTAAACGAGCGATCAATGATTGTACACTGATTGGTTTTTGTGTGGATATGAACTTTTTACAGTCCCTAAACATGACGCTAGACTAAACAAACTTGTTATTGGTTGCATGACATGTCAATCAGAAGCTCTCTTGGCCGATAAAACCGCTAGAGCCCATCCCATCTGTCGGCAGTCTAAAGGTCTGTTAAAACCTGTTTCCGCTCTGGGACACAGTTCTTGTTCAGCTCCAGTGTTTGTTTGGAAGATGACACTTGGTGACTTTTGTGTGATTCGCCTGACTCTGTCAGGTGTCCTTTTCAAGAGCTCAAGCACAGAAGCTGAAATGTGACTCCAAAGCTTCGAATGCACTGGAGCAGATGGACTCATTTATTTCAGCTTGTTGCTGTTCTTTGTGTAGTTTTGTACTTTTGTCCTTCCTGTTGGCAGTTTTGTGTAAATGGATATGTTAGTTCACTCAGCTATTCTGACATATACACACACACACACACCTTCGGTGTGTTGTAGCCGCAGGCGAACCCTAGGCATCTACCCATGTCTGTCTGCAGTGGGTGTCTTTCAGTTCATGTTTTTATAATAAAGTCACAACTCTGGAATGTTCTTTGCCTTTCTAACAATGTAAGACCTTTCTAAATCTTAGTAAACAACTTAAAGACATTACCATTCAGTTCAGGCTCTCAGTCTGGCCCGGATTTGCCGAGATCCTCCAGAAAGTGTTTCTGATTTGCATTTGCCATTAAATAAACTAATGACAGAAAGGGTTTTAGTTCAGGCTAATTGTACTTAATAGCTAAAGACATGCTCAAATTACATAAGAGCTTGTTTAACAGCATGTCTAGTATATCATATTCAGTCTTTTAAGCCATGTAGACATTAATACCTTGTCAGTCTTGTCAGGTGTTGCTGATCGTGAGGTTTGGGTTCACCTCCAAGCTACCACTGCTGGGCCTCTGAGCAAGGCCCTTAACCCTTAACTGCTCAGTTGGGTAAAACATGCCAGAAATGTAAATGTAGAAAAAAAATACAACATAATATAAAAGTAAAATAAACGATTTAGTCTTTGTTGTCATAAGAATATGGCTAATATTGCAGTATTAGTGTTTCTGGTACACATACAGTATTAATAAACAAAACTTTTATTGTCTGAGTACGATGTTCAGAGAATTACAAAAAAAAGTACAAAAAAAAAATATCCACACATCTTCCTAACAACAGTGTTTAAATCACCAATTCATTCATTTTCTGCTTATTGACCGGCAGGTCACAGGGGCAGCAGTCCAAGCAGGGATGCCCAGACTTCCATCTTCCTAAAAAGTTCTTTTATGGGTATTCCAAGGTGTTCCCAAGTCAGCCGAGAGACATAGTCCATCCATCATGTCTTGGATCTTCCTCTTGTGGGCTCCTCCAGACATAGCTCCTTGCCCTATCTTCACCCTGCGAAGGAAACCCACTTTATCTGCTTGTATCCTAAATCTTGTCCTTTGGAGGTGCTCCAGATTTGGAGGTGCTGATCCTCATCCCAGCTCAGGCAAACTATCCCCTGTGCATGCTGAAGGCCCTGGTTTGAAGGAGCCAATAGGACATTATCTACAAAAAGCAAAGATGAAACCCTGTAGGCCCCTCTGGTTAAAGTGTACAGGATTTTTGGAAGATGTGCGTGTTGCATTTTTTAAACGCCCACCTAAAAAAATCCCAAACCTGTATGATTTGAAGAAGTAAGTTGCAGGTAACAGTAGAAATGATTGATTTTAAACAAAATAATTTGGTAATACCAATGATGAATTATAATGTTTGAAATAAATCCCCCTGAAAGTGCCCTTATGTTTTTGTGAGTGGGGTGCTCTAATTTTTGAAAGTTTGCAAAATTATAAGAAAAAGTTTATAAAGCACTGCACTAGCCAATCATGTGTCTGTGTTCTCATGTATTCTCATGTATATCTCATATATCAAAACTTCTGGATCAATTCTGCAATATGGAATTGTGTCAAATACAAACACCTCAATCGACCGCCAGGTTTTTAAATCCAGGGAGGGATTTAAAGGATTATTGTCTTAGATCTAATGTCAAATTAGTGTCTTGCATTGGTAAATAATGAAGCCAATTATATTATATTATAATATAAGAATTATATTATAAATATAAAGAGTTTTACTCTAGGGTTATATGTGCACACTTTCAGACTGACAGCAGAAGGTTCTGGGAGCCTAAGAGGACATATGACTGACAGGTAAAGCAACCAATAATGGTTAGGGGTGTGGAAATGTCCCCATAATAACAGACCGGTAAATCATTCATTCACAAACGTCTTAAAAATGTATAAAATTACTATGGATATAAACAGCTTCCTTCTTCAATCATGCGGCTTTGGGCTGTTTTCAGGCGGGTCTATAAAAAATGAAACACACATCTTCCAAAAGTCCTGTACACTTCAACCAGAGGGTGACTACCTGAAGTGTTTGATCCAAGTGTGCTGTATGCTTCAAAAGTTTTTTTTTCCACCTTTACTCTCTCTTCTAAATTTATAAGATGTATTTCTCAGCAGATGGTAATGGTGGTGCTTGTGAATTTACACTGTATAGACCAATGTATAAATACACCCTTTCATTACATCCAAACCTGTGTTTGAACATTATATTTCAAATGTAGTCTCACTCTTACTATTATAATGATATCCACACACTAAAGGAAATGCTTTGTGGAGCATGACTTTGGAGATTTCTTTATTCAGCATGAATAGTGTTAGTGGAATTAGACACAAGTGTTGGAAGAGGAGGTCTGGAGGTTTTTTAGCAAAGTTGAGTCAGACAAGTTCTTTTACTCCAACCAGAACACACTCATGGAACTCAGGGACTTTGTGCACAGGGGCATTGTCATGCTGGAGCAGTGTTTGGCCACCTTGTGCTTATGTGGGTGTCCTGGTACAGAAACTTTGGAAATTCTTTGACCCTGAAGCTATAAGGCAGCGATGGTAAAGGGGGTCTATTTGTCACATATCCTCTACAGCACAGTGAAATTATTTTTTCTGCATATCCCAGCTTATAAAGTTAAGGTTGGAGAGTCAGCTATAATACAGCGCCCTTAAGGGTCTTGCTTAAGGGCCCAACACTGGCAGACTGGTGGCGGTTGTCTTTCTGGTCTTTCAAACAACAACTCAGTACCATTTAAGCCACCACTGCCCTCAATTTTGGCTCACTTTTAAACCAAGTAAAATAAGTAAATAAACATCAGATGTTAACATTAACATTCTCTTCATTACCTTAACTGATATTATTGTCTGTTTCGTAGTAGTTTCTTGGAATCAGTACTTTTACCCAATGTGTGGATTTAAGCTGGAGTAATTAAACTAAACTGCCCATGACTGATTGCTTTTTTAATCTCCCAGGTTACCGTATGCAGGATATTTTGGCGGGGTCTCTGGCTTAAGCAAGAAGCAGTTCCTTAAAATCAATGGCTTTCCTAATGAATACTGGGGATGGGGAGGAGAGGACGATGACATCTACAACAGGTAACATCTTTAATATGGGCTGCGTATCGATCTAGCTATCTGTCTATCTGTATATCTCTCTGGTTATCTATATGTAATGTTTTGATACCATATGAAAGCTGATGTCAAGCCCTTTGTAAATCGTTTTTTATTTTTTTTATACCTTGTTTTATACCATTTACATTTACGCCATTTGGCAGAGGTTTGTTAGAGAACACTAGTGAACAAACAGCATCATGAAAACCAAGAACCTCACCAGACAGGTCAGAGTTAGGTTATTAAAAAATATCCCAAGCTTTGAACATCTCAAGGAACACTGTTCAATACATCATCCAAAAATGAAAAAAGTATGCCACAACTGCAAACCTACCAAGACATGGCCGTTCACCTAAACTGACAGACCGAGCAAAGAGAGCACTGGTCAGAGAGGCAGCCAAGAGTTTACTCCACAAATCTGGCCTTTATGGAAGTGTGGCAAGAAGAAATACATAAGAAGTCCCATTTGCAGTTTATGAAAGAAGGTGCTCTGTCAGATGAGACCAAAGTTGAACTTTTTGGCCTAAGTGCAAAGCGCTAAGTGTGGCGGAAATGTAACACTGCTCATCACCCTGAACACACCTTCCCCACTGTGAAACGTGGTGGTAGCATAATGCTGTGGGGATGCTTTTCCTCAGCAGGGACAGGAAAGCTGGTCCCAGTTGATTAGAAGATAAATTCTGCTGTTCTGCTGTTTACAGACGCTCCCCATCCTATCTGGCTGAGCTTGAGCTATTTTGCAAAGAAGAATAGGCTACATTTTTTTAATATTTTTATTTGCTTAAAAGTTTGAAAATCATTTTTATCTCACTTCATAATTATGTGCTACTTTGTGTTAGTCTACTACATAAAACAATCCTAACCCTAAAAACATTTAAGTTTGGTGACAAACTGTAAAAAAGTTTAAGGGGAATGAATACTTTTTTAATGCACTGTATTTTAGCTGAACAGTCCTGTAGCCCTATAACAATAAACAATAACTGGACCATCCATGCTCCTTTCCTGAACCCCAGCCATCTGATTGTTCCATCATGATGGTGCATGCACAAACTGCACTAAAAGGAATGCATAACCTCTTTTCCTTCCCAAAATGAAATGTTTGCTTAAATGTAAAGACTTAAGAAGCTAGCATAGCACTAATCAGGCACATAGCCATACCGGGTATATTACAAAATGTAGCCAGGGTTGCGGGGTAACTAGTTACATACAACAGAGTTGCATTATTTAAATTAAAAACATTTATAAAAGTAATTTGTTCTTTACTTAGAAAAAATATGTAATGGAATTAGTTACTAATAAAAATGTTGAAGGTTAAAAATAAGGTCTGAATATTTTCATATTATTTAACATATACTATATTAAATAATATGAATTTGTTGTTGCTTTGCCAGTGCCTTTTGTCTTTCTGTCTGTCTGTCTGTCTATTTGTCTGTTCATCCATCTCTCTCTCTCTCTCTTTCTCACTCTCTCTCTCTTAGACTTTTAACTAATAAAGAAATTACATGACAATTGAAGCTTTATGTATGCTGCTATTTTGAGATTCAAGGATGAGTGCCACCCCTTTAACCCCCCCCCCCCCCCCCCCCCCCCCCCCCCCCCCCCCCCCCATCTCTCTCTCTCTCTCTCTCTCTCTCTCTCTCCTTCCTGGTTACTACAGATGGATACACAAAGGATGAATCGATGAATTGTAGAAAGAAAACATTGTCTTTGTGTACCCGTGTGTCTGTTAGTCAAACAGACATGGCGAGGAACAGACATGTACACACAGATAGAGAGAAATCTCTCTCTCTCTCTCTCTCTCTCTTTCTAAAAGTTGTTTTTAAAAACTTACTGCAGACTCTTTAATGGCTTTCTCCTCAAGTGTGTTTGTTTTACAAGGGCTGATTTTATAGCTGATGATCAAATACCCCATGTGTTAAAGATTTTGATGTGGTGTTTGCAAAGTTGATGCCAGTCGAACGCTAAACTTGTCTCTGGAGATGGATCACTTCTCTTCTCTGCGCTCCTCTCCAAACGGATTACTCTCCATCCATACTCTCCTTGTCTATTCTCTTCACGCTTACAGTTCCTATCCACAGCTTCTTTTTAAGAAATAGCTGGCGCTGTGGCTCACGGCTAAAAACCCGGATCATCTGTCATTCTCAGCAGCTTCCTGGAAGGCCTGCAGCAGCACACTACTTACCTTATCACCCAGGGCATCTTCTGCTCTGCACTGTTACTGGTCAACGGAATGGCTAAAAATACTTTCGCGTTATAACTACCAGAGGAAAAAAATATTCCTAAGAGATTTCTTTAACACATCAGCTATTGGGTGGTGGTGGGGCAAATAGTTCAGGCTCTGGGTTGTTGATGTTGGGGCCTCTGATCAACCCCTGCTTTTTTTTTCTCTGTTCTTTCTTTTGGTCTGTCTTTTTGTGCTTCTTCCTTCCTTCCGTCCTTTTTTTCTGTCTTTCTTGTGCTGTTCTTTTTTTTTTTCTTTCTCTTTCTTCCTGTCTTTCTGTTCTATCTTTCGGTCTGTCTCGCTGTCTGTTCTAATCTGGATTTATTATTCCAAGTCAACATGTAAAGATTGTTCTTCGGTGATTCCTTACTAATTCAGGGCTTCAGCAGAGTGCTGAGCTGAAAGTTTCTAAAGAATCCCCTGCTCTTGAATCCCTCAGGCCCGAGAGAGAGTTCTGGATGTAAGAATGTTATATAATAGCTAAAGTTTGGGAGATTTTTTTTATTATATTCTCTACATGTCAGTTTCTAACACTTCTACTGTTATGTGTTCACTCCTTAAGCTGCAGTTAATAAAATGGATTGCAGTGCCTGATTCTGCTTTCTACTTAAAAGCTCAGTGGTTAAAACACTCATTAGAGAGTCCGAGTTTAAGCCGAACTATCATTTAGCCCTTGGGGGTGGCCCCCAACGCCTGTTTGCTTGAGGGGCACGGTACATTGTCCATGTGCTTCGATGCCAGCTTACTTATGCACTTGGATAGGAAAAACAGCACAGCACCCTCAAGCTACCACGGGTAGGCAGCTCAGCAAAATCCTTAACCCTTTCTCCTCCAGGGGTGCTGTTATATGTATCATATCTGATTCTGCACTCTCAGCCCAACTACCTAAGTGGAGTGGTTAAGGTGTTGGATTGCTGATTGGAAGATTATAGGTTTAAGCTCCAACACCACCAAACTGCCACTGCCAGGTTTCTGGGGCAAGCTCCAGGGGTGCTGGAGCATGTTTCATGGTAAGCTTCACAATCTGAGCCCAACTAACTTGGCAAGTCTATGCAAAGAATGCAGAATTCCACTGTGATGTAATATCATGAGTTCAATTCCCAGCACCCCCAAGCTACCACTGATAGTCGGCTTTGCCAAGTATCTGCCAAGTGCCAGAAATGTCAATAGTCAAGACTACTTTCCAATTTCACATACACTCTCCCTCTATCTAGACTCTGGGATCCAGGAAATCACCTGAGATTTGTACGGAGGCTGCTGTCAGTGGTGCCGGTAGCACGATTTCTATTACTTCTAGTACTGTTGCCACTAATAAAACAGATTTCTGGGGTCCCCAATTGGGTGGGCCATTAGAACCTTCCTAGCTTTATCCCTATAAGTGGTGTCACTGACTGCAGTACATTTTCAACTGCAGAAATACACATGCACATGCATGGCATGATAATACCTCGACAAAGACACATGTAATGATTTGGGGCTAATTTCTTTCTCTCATCTGCATAATGCAATAAGACACAACTTTCCCGGCTCATTTGCATATAATTTTTTTAAGCCTTATGGGCAAAAATAGTATTTTTTGTAGACTCAAAGGACCAAACTAGCTCCGAGAGAGTGACAACGTAGCAGAGAAATGGAAGAGAAAAGAGACGAGTTTCGTCCTTGGTGAGTTCACTAATCCCCTTCAGCCATGTGCAGCAAGAAGCCATGATCATCTTACATTCTGAGAAAGAGGACAGAAGCCCTAGAGGGACATCTTCCTCAGCTTTTTCACAGGAGATTGAAATTGGCACCTGGCATAAGTGTGCTGGAGTTTAAAGGAAGTGGCAATGAACCGGAAACAGGAGACTTTTGTGGAAATTTGTGATTGTCAGTGTGATGGAGACCGTAAGGTGTATATTTCCTGCTGTGCTGTCCAAAGTGGATGTGTTGTTATAGACACACGCTGGACTTCACGACACAAATTGTCATTATTAGAAAAAATGACAGCAAGGGGTTGTGCAGGGGCTCATTTGGACTTGTCTACTGCTGAGAGGACCTGTTTGTTTTGGGACCACTGGGAGGGACAACTTACAAAAGGTGTATTAACACACTGACTAACTCAATGATCTATCATTGTGAACACAGCACTCCCTCAGGACGGCGCTGTCTGCGCCATGTGGAGGAATTAATAAACTTCATTAGCGGCTTGCTCTGTTTTTCTTTCTGTTCTGT